>MU192036.1:1562-31773 GCA_016904865.1 Pissodes strobi
ATGAAGGGAAACGGAATCTGGAAAAGTTAAGACAAGCCGGGAATGGCAAACTCTCCATCCACTCTCACTACCTGCACCCTCCACGAAATGTAATGATGCTATATTTTGGCTCTAAAGTCAGGGACTCTCGAGCTTCATAACAGAACTGAAATGCAGAGAATTCTACTTTCGTGGCAGAACGACTACTAATAACTGATCATATGTATTATCAAATTGTCAAAGATACCACGGAAAAAAATTTTCAACATGATCAGTTAATGATTATTATATGTCGAGTACTTATCTATATGTTGCATGAGTGCCAAATATGCCGAAATCCCGGGATCCCGGTAAAAAAACCATCGAAAAAACCTATCCGAAAAATTTGGGAAGAGTACAAAACCAATAAAAAAATTACTTATAAAATATAATCAACGTTATTACTTGTTAAACTGGTTATTCGAATAAATTCATACAATAATATTTGTTATGAAAGTATGGAGCACGGTATAGAATTCCCCAAAAAGCATAGAAAACAACACAACTGGCTCATACAAAAATATAAGAAAAAAAATTATATTTTTTTCATTCTGTATTTTCTGTGTTTAAAATAAATATTTGAAACAATTTAGAATTTTGATTATTAGTACTCGGAACTCACAGATCAACTGTTCACAATTGTGACTTTCACTGTTGACTCCTGATACTCACAATTAGGGTTGCCAGACGTCCCGTATTTCCCGGCACGTCCCGTATTTTTGCCATAAATTTAATTGTCCCGCCGGGACAGCTGATGTCCCGTATTTCGGCAATGTGCCACAAAATGACAAAATCAATAAAAATGCACGCCCGGCGCTCATATATATTTATTCTTAATCATCTTGACGAGTCCTGGGCTTGCGTAAACACATTTCTGACAAATAGATGTGTTTATGGTCCAGGGAATTGCTTTCAGTGGGCCTCGTGACTCAATGGTTAAATGCTGTGTTTTTCATACGGCGCGGCGGCCCGGGTTCGATCCCAGCCGCCAGACATGCTTTTTTTAAAGGTTATGTTTGTAAAACGTTTTTTTTCTTGATTCTTGGCATGCCTTGGTTTAGTTTGGGTTAATTTTGTTTGGCTGCGGAGGGCAATGCGTGAAGTGAAAAAGAAATGCAAATTACAAATGTGATGCGGACGGCAACTTATGAGCCTGATCAATGACTTGGTTTATTTACTATTTTAGAATGTCTAATATTTCACTTCACGCATGGCCCTCCGCTCGCTTCTAAAAATAAAAGAAAACAAAAAAAAATCTGGCAACCCTACTCACAATTATCATTCTGTTCACAATTGTGATATTCAGTTTTGACTATCACACTTCACAGTTGTGAACTTCCTGGAATTCTTCCATTTTGACAAGTTTTTCCTTTTAGTTCTTCAAGATCTCCTGATCTCATAACAAAAAATTAGACTGTAGCGGTAATAACTAAGAAAAAAGTTTCAGGAGTGAAATGGCTATGCCAAATTAATAGTATTACATATTCATTTAATTTCCAAGAAACGAACATTTTCAAAACCGAACCAAACTACAAAAAAAAAGGAAAATGCGTTATAAAGGCAAAGTGAGATCGATTTTAAAAAATAGTATTAGGGCTTAACTAGCAAAATTATGTTATTTGAATTCAGCATTTTCCATAATATATCTCGAAAACTCTTAAAACAAGAGGGGTCTAAATGTTAGAAAATCTCACAAACTGGTAAATTTAGAGAAACGTGATACATAATATTTTGATTTTGAAATAATCTATTTCAACGAAGATTCCAATAAATAAAATTACAGGATTAGGACTTTACTGCAATGCAACATGTCAGAATATTGAATAAGAAACGGTACCTTAGAATATAAACTGTGACAATTGGACAATTGTTTTACTTTTAAAAACACAACAGAAATTATTCTGCAACAACTTTATATATTTTATTATGATTTATTGAAAAATGGCACTCAAAAATAAAGACAAGGTCCTACAATTAAAAAAAAACGAAATTGTTTGGTTAGTTGGTGATAACAAGAGATCTATTTGTCAAGTTGCACAAATATTTAATGCGTCCAAATCGGTAACCAATTGGACCAAAAAATGTTGTTGACATGAATAAATTTTTTTTACGACTTGCTTGCTTGCGTGGTTTGTGGTAAAATGTACATCATTCTTTTGACCTTTTCATTTCTTCACAGCTATGAAAATAATTAAATACACCGCTAAAATTTTAAAATACATACCTATATCACCTATCTTCATGAAAGTACTAGCTTTCTCTATTAATAAGTATCAATAATCAAAAATAATGATGTAATACGTGCAAACTTTTTAAAGGAGTACAGGAAAAAATATTTCTTTCAATACCTTATATTAAATATTTACTGCTTATTGCCAAAAGCAAATAAAATGCGATTTGGCCTAGTGGTATAAAACGCCATTCTTGGAAGAAAAGCATTGTGTGAGAGCGAACCTAAACACCGGCATACTTTTTAAGAAACATTGAAAGAACGATATTAAACAAATATTTTCATCCGTTTTATTTTATTACTCAATAATAGTAGGTACTTATTTCAAGCTATAAAATCAACAAGGCTGTAACCAATGTTTTGAACATTTTCAGTTAACAAGCAAAGTTTTCAAGTAAAAAATATTGACAACACCTTTATCAGTTTATAGCTAACGCTAATAGGCAACTGGATTTAATACAAGAGTAGGGCGGTGGGTGTGTTCTTAGACATTGAAGGAACATTCAATAATGCATTACCAAACTCCTTATAGACAGCAATAGATGAAAGAGGGGTTGAACCACAGATAAGGAACTGGATCAGGACTATGTTGAATTGCAGAGTAGCCACAACATCCCTACAGAGGGAGGGCTTCAGATTCAGGACTGTTAGGGGGTGTCCTCAGGGTGGGGTGTTGTCGTTCCTTATGTGGTCTCTCCTGATGGACGGTCTGCCAGCGGTCCTCTCGCTGTGGGTTGTGGAGATGCAGGCATACGCGGATGATCTAGTAATACTCGCAACTCGCAAAAAACTATCTCAGAGGATCTTCAAGAGGTGCTAACTGCCTATGACTGGTGTGAAAGGGAGCAAAAACAACAGTCATAGCACCGTTCACAAGGAAGAAAAGGCTGAAAAACCTAAGACAACCTTCACTCAAAGGAGAATCCATTCCATTTACGAACACAGTGAAGTATCTGGGAATTACCCTAGAAAAAATACTCAACTGGAATGCGCATCTAGATAAAATTGCCGCAAAAGCGAAACTGGCACTATGGACCAGCAGACGCATTTGCGGCAAAACATGCTACATCCCAAACTAATGCGCTGGCGATATATTGCGGTCATTAGGCCAATGATAACATATGGAGCAGTAGCTTGGTACTCTAAGAGCTTACAGAGCTCCGCAAGAATCAAATTATCTACTTTACAAAGACAATCGTGTCTGGCAAGTAGTACCGCCTTCAGCACTACACCCACGGCAGCGCTGTCACCTCCCCAAATAGTATCATGGTGCCCAAGAAGCTGCAAAACGCTAATGGGCGGGACAGTGAGTCTACCCTCAGATGTTATGCCTACCAAAACTGACTATTACCATATCTATGACGTTCTCCTACCAGAGACGAACGAATGGACAAGAAACTTGAAGTATCTGAAAACAACAGAGAATAGTTGGTTTACTGACGGCTCCAAGACCAATGATGATATAGGAACCACTGCCTGGACTAAAAATAGTAAGGTTGAGCTTAAGTGTTCCTTAGGCAAACATGCAACCATTTTTCAGGCTGAAGTTCAAGCCATTGATATGATTGCACAGTGGCTCATTGATAGAAACTGAAAAGGCAAGCCAATTCAAAATATTCTCAGACAATCAAACGGCTTTGAAAGCTCTTGAATCTAGCCATTATTCAACCAAGGCAATATGGAACTGTCAGGAACTGAACTACTCATCAAACTTGGTAGAGGAAATACACTTGCACTGATCTGGATACCTGGACATACAGGATATGAAGGCAACGATAGAGCTGATGCTCTTGCGAAGCAGGCGGCGGCAACGACCTTTATAGAACCAAAACCAGTACTGGGAATAGCTTACAATATAGTTAAAGAAGCTCTCTGCAGCTGGACACAACAGCAATTTGTAGACAAATAGAGAGAGTTACCGGCCTAACTCATTCAAAGATGGCAGTGAATCTGTCATCAGTAGTGAGAACTAGACAACTACTTCAACTTGGCCGACATCAGGTACTGGCTGTAGTTAGCATCTACACTGGCCATTGTCGGCTAAGAAGCCACATGAACAAGATAGGGCTTTTCGAATAACCGGAATGTCGCTTGTGCTTGGAGAACGAGGAAACAATGGAGCATGTTCTTTGCCACTGTCCAGTAATGGAAAGATCCAGACAAACAGTGTTTGGAAACTCTCATAGCTGTAGATTTGAAAACTATCTACCCCAGAAAGTTAAACGATTTTATGAAAAGGATCGAGCCTCCAGTGGAAGCCACAAATGTGAGCCACAATAGACCAAGAGTCGCAGTGGAGGGTCCCATCTAGGCCCACTCACGTAGACGAAATACTGGGTATAATAAAATAATAAAAAGAGGACACCCTGTATATGATAAAAGTCGCAGAAAAAATAGCGTAAAACTCGCATAGAATGACGATTTCCTACTCGTACGACAACCATTCCATACTAACTTGTAGTTCCAAAATGTTGATAATTTTATTTTATAAATTGACGCAGAAGTGTATTCATGAATATTAAGAAATATGAAAGTAACATATGTAAACTACCAATTACATAACGATTTTTTCAAATTATCTGAAGCGTGAATAAATATCCAAGATCGGGCAGATACATGATTTTCTAATATCTTCTTCTCTGAAACTTATGGAATACCGGTAGTTACGCCACTCAAGCCGCAGGCCATTTCTTGTGAGTTCAACACCATACATTTTCTATGACTACACAGTCGCTTAAAGTAAAAATTAGATATCTTATATCTTAACTTATTTCCGCACTACAATATGAAAAAAAAAACAAAACAACTTCGAAATTAGTTCATGGAAGTATTGTTTTCATTCGTTCATTCCCGCATCGGCTAGGTCGGTGGGAATGAAATATATATTTCAAAATAGCTTGCGACAGTTCATATCGGTGTGTATTGTTTGTATAAAGAGGATGCATCATCTGTTAAAATACTTTTTGGCAACTGGCACGGACCCATGTTTTCTAAATATTTTGTTTAATTTTAAATGGTCGATGTGCAATTAAAGTTACTATACTGAACTATTTCAATCATAAATATCCTTGCCTGATGAAAAATTTTTTGACATTCAATTTTATGGCTCTACTTATTATTATTGAATAATTTAGTATGATCTGTAGGTGAAGACCCTGTACATCGGTTTCGATCTCTAAATCAAAACTGTGTTTTATGTTATATAAGTACGGGACAAGAAAGAAAGCCAGCTGGTCCTTAGAAACCGGATCACTATTAGTACTATGCGGAACAGTATATTATAATTTGCAAAATCAAGTCTATACATACGTTGTAATAATTTGCCACTCATAGTAAACCGAGTATAATGTGCCCCAGTTAAACGAAAAACGAACTTTGCACTGGTCCATTGTGATAGAGCGTGTTTACCTACTCCATAAATTGCCTGCGTTGCGTTATTATTTCGAATTCGAAGTGACGATGGTGAACACACAGTGGAAAACAATTATAAGCGCCGCACGTGAGAAAATTGCTCACGTTATTGATGTCTGTAATAGAGAAGCAGACAATAAATGTTTAGGTATTCTCATTGAACATCGAACGGAACGGGCTGCAATGATTGATGCAATGACATCAAAAAAAATCGAAAAGAAGATAGTAACCGCACAAATCATTTCACACCTTCTATATCTCTTGACAAGGAAAGATTGAGATTGGCGATTTTCAAGTAATGCGACGAAAAAAAAGGTGTGCACTATGTGCGCATATCTGAAGTGAAACTTCTTAAACTTAAACGCCCTAGCCTTATACATATCGTAACGGATTTTGTTAAAAAGTAATTTTTTTTAATACACCACTCAATTAACAAAAAGGGAAGGCATAAATGGAAAAAAATATGCTTCATAAACGTTTCGCTTATTTCTTGATAAGGTAATAGAGCAAATCCCATATTTTTTGCTTGTAAACTAACAAAGATATCACAATAAAATCTTATACATATCGTAACGGGTTTGGTTAAAAAGTATTTTTTTTAAATATAGCACTCAATTAACAAAAAGGGAAGGCCTAAATGAAAAAAAAAATTGAAACCTTAAATCGGCTTTTACGGTCCAGGGGACTTATTTCGCGCAAGTGTCAAAATAAACAATAATTGCTCATTGACGTACAAAGTATTTTTCATTGGCTGGTAAGTATCTTTCAACTAGAAGGTAATGCAGGCAAGAAGGACGTAATATTGTGTATCTAGATGGTGCGTGCTGGTTCAGAAGCAGACTTTGTTCTAGGTGCCGCTTTAGTTTTTCACCCAAGACTAACAACTGGAGACTATCATGGACAGATGAATAGGGTTATTTTTTAAAAATGGCTTATCGAGAAGTTTCTACTTAACATTCCTCCAGAATTAGTCGTGGTATTGGCTAATGCCCCTTACAAGATAAAGTATAGTTCGCCCAGCCGTTGTTGACCCGAGGGTCAACAGCGGCTGGGAGAACATTACCAACCAAATACTCAATCAAGCAATCTCATTTATGCTCTCTTGGACTCAGGTGGGAATGAAATAATAATATGTTACACACACGAGACCAGCCGCAGCTGAAAAAACGCACCCCAACCTCGTTAAAGTGAAAGGAATAATAAATATGAATTCAGTGAAAAGCAGAATATGCCAACCGTAAACCCCGCCTGGTTTTCTTTGGAGACTCGAACTAGGATTAATGTACACTACTCCAAATTTCGACAAAATCATTTAAAATACATAATTATATTTCAAAGATTAAAAAAAACTCATTTTTTTCGAATACATATTATTTACTAATTCAAATTGCTATGACAAATGACGTAAACTGCCATCCTGTTAATTTGTTTGTTCCTTAAGTAAAAAATAATTCAAATCTGTTAAAAATTATAAGGTTTTTATTGTTCTCAGATTTTGTGGATTTAATATTAAATTTACTTTCACATGGTCAAATTTAACTTACATTTTAAGTTCCACCGAGTATCGCTCAATTCCAGACAATTAACTTAACTTGAGTTAGTCATAAAACACTAAATTGTAGGGAATTTCATAACCTAAACCTTTTGTTTGCAACCCTTTCATTAACTCGATTCTCCATCTAGATGGTTCCTGAACTTGTTGAACTTCGAATCAGGATATTAGGCGCGAACTGAAAATACATATCACGGGATCGAAAAATACGGATGTCAGCCTGAATTAAATTCATTTTACCTTTATTAGAAAATGATAATAAATCATACAAATAAGGCACCGAGATAGATTCCTAAACATACTAAACAATACATCACTCTGCACCATAATATCAGTATTAGTTAAAATGGATTCCAAATATAAAAACTGCTAATTCAAATGACAAATATGAAATATGTAACTAAACAAATATGTATCATTAAATAAATAAAAATGACGTAGACCAAGCTGGTTCTTTGCCCGCGGATAACCCTTGAAATAACAAAGTATTAACGAGAATTTTGAACGTGTTGACATAATAATGTCACATTCACGTAATAATTTAATGTAAATATTAACTTGGGTGCTGTATTCTCGAAGCACCGTATTAGGCTGAAGTAAACATTTATCAGACATGGAAAATTTGTTTATAGAAATGGGCCTCTATTTATAAGTAAGTTATAGGTAAAAAAACGCCTGTCAAGAACTAAGATGACGTCTTATCATTATGTGTTTTATTCGAGATATGTGCCAAATTTACATCAACTATCCAAACGCAACTTTAAGAGCCATTTATTAAAAGCAGAATTATTTATTCGTAAATATGTAGACTTAGTTAGTTTGGGGTATAATTAATTAATTTATGAGTAAAAATAGTCTTCCTACTCTTACTCCTACTTTTCATCATACATATTTTTAAAATCCTTAATCAAAATGTATTATCTAAAATTAACTATACCAAGCTAACCGGTAGCTAACTGCTAATAAACAAACATATTCAGTTAAGCTATTGGAATTTGATGTCCAGCGAGCCACTAGCTGTTAAATAAAAGTTTCTTAATTTGTATCTCTCCTTGAGTTTTATATTTTATGAATTATTATAAATCATACCTAGTTAATTTGACTAACTTTAACATGTAACATGTCTATCCTTTTTCTGTTTATAAATTACAGGAATAAAATATTTCCACTACTATGTCACTACTATCCCTTCGAACAGTCTTCAAAGTCAAATTTGATTGATCCATAACATTTCAATTATGCTTTCAACAATCAGGAAACTATTTTATCCTGCTGCTAAGCGACGTAAGCGAGATGGCAATATACATTATTTATACTACTGAATAATCAGATGTTTCACAACTTATCTCTAAAGATAAATATATTTATCACCACCTGATGATAAACCTTTTAATTATGTTTCTATGATAAAACAAAAAGGTATAATTACAACAGTTCGATTATGTTTAGAGTGAATGATTCAACGGACGTTAAAAAGTGCGTGTAGCCAATTGGTTTCCGAGAAAAGTGCATTTGAGTAAACTTCTATATTCTAAAGTTAGTTTCTACACTTGTTGGCAATTATAGTGCTCAGGCGCCAACTTGCATCATTCCAAAATGTAAGTTTCAGTATTGGCTAAATTTATGTTTACTATGTAGTTGAATACTAGAAAAACTACGAATTTCTTAAAACTTTAATGATTAATAACAATACAAGCGAGAAAGTGCCACAGAGAGAACAACAATTGTAAAACATAAGTAACAAATCAGAATTATTAAGAAATTCATACTGCCAAAATATGAATTGTTAGTACCAGGTGAATCTGAAAACTTTTGACAGTTCATATACTAGCGGTTGTAAACGATAGCTTCCGTTTTTGGAATATATGCAAAAAGTTGAAGAATCAATTTTGCATAAGTTCGAAGACTAAAATTGATATTTTAGTCAATTTTCTTATAGTTTTGTAAACATAATTCAAAAATATCCGGATGTGAAGAAAGTGTCATAGAAAAAAACAAATAGACTCATAATACGCTGCTTAGTACAGGCGCTTAGTACAAAGCGACATAAGGATGGTAAAAACTATCATGAGAGAAAATTATGCAAAACTGTTTAAATGCGTTCCTTTGTCAAATGATAGAACCGTACTTAATGACAATCTCTGGATATACACAACAACGTTAATAAAAATGATGTGTGAAGCATTATTTGCAGAACAATAGGTGAAACGCCAAAACAATAATTCGTATATAATTTATTACACCAGATTTTGCTTTGGAAGCTCATTTATCGAAGATTGTTATTTTGCATTTGTTACATATATGCTATTTTGTAACGCAAAGAAGAACGAAGGATTCCGTCGCCAATCGAAATTGGAAGTGGAAGGAGGGTTTGTACTTTGCGCTGATGGAGCAAGAAAATTGTATTAACAGTTTTATAAGTTGTCAAAAACAAATCTCCTGTAGTAAACTGGAAGCCCTGCATGATTCTTAGAGAAATTTAAAATTGCTGGTTAAATGAAGGGCTAACTAATTAGCAGGGTGCTGGTTTTATAACTAGCGTATAATGTGGGTCATAATAACCGAGGAGGATTATAACCTTATAGTCTGATTATAACACGAGCCACTTGCTGCGAATTTATAATCATCAGAGCTTATTATGGTTCATTATACGTTAGTCTTGAGTTAAATACTATACTTTATCTACGACCATCCTTAAACACACAAAATACTCTAGAATGCAAAGTTTTAACATTTACGTCAACCGAGTCGTCAACACATACCTATGTTGACACGTCTCGTTGCCGAAGCTGCGGCACTATGATTGCCTATTACAAATTCATAATTACACTTTTTGTTTTATAAGAACTATAATAATTACACTGGTTGTATTATACATAGTAATGCCCTTACTCTCATAAGTATTATGCGTCTATTATTAAAATGTTGTAAATAAAAACGATTTAAAACATGTTATTATACTTTAGTGAGCGATGTGAATTACATTTCTAGTGGAAAATTCGTAATAAGAAGACCAATAATATAATACGTTATAAAATCCGGTAGGAGGAAATTATACTAAAATCACTAACACATAATAACATTTATAAATTTCATAAATGTTATCTATGCTGTAAGGTATTTTACTGCCAGAACTGTCTAAGATATACCCAAAACCCCTCTTACTAATTAATCACTTTTTAAATTCATATATAGAATTTCAATATTTTACTTCGATATGTTTTAGTTTACAACATTTTTATATGGATAATTTTTATTAATTATACATACAAGAATCACGAAATATGAAAAAGTAGTACCTGTGTCCAAGTAATCATCATTATTATTATTTATTGATAAAATTAAGTTCCTTAAAAATTTAACCTTTTAGCTGCCTTGAAGTTGGCTATAGCCTGCTGAGCATTGCATTGTTGCCGAACTAAAACATTTAATTGATCACACGTTAAACGGAGTTTTATTTGTTAAAACGTGTGAAACAAAAACTGTTTCAAACAATAAAAACACAAATATTGGACTTTTAAATGAAAAAGTTTTAAAATCCTGAATTTCAATAAAGTTAGTACATAAATTCCTATTTTATTAACTTGATTGTGCATATTCGATTATTCTGGCCAAACACTCTTCTAAATTAACAATAACTAACATTGCTTATATATAAATTGAAAGGAATTTTCCTCAGATCTGCAACCGTCACCAATAAGTTTATAAAACCTAATTTTAAAGACTATAAAGTTTTAATAATGTAATATAAACAAATAATATAATTGTGAGTAATGGGTTATTTCGAAGTTTTATTTTGTTTATTCTGTAAATTACTAGCAATCTATTTGTAATGAACATTTCTTTTAAATAATACAAAAAGAGCATTTATTGAATTTGAATGAATACTTGAGACTGCAGTAGATGTAAACCGTGTATCTTTTATCATTAATATGCAATTTGTAAAATAATCTGAATAGCTCTAAATGTATCGTATATTCACACTAAATGTTCACCTTTACTCACTCATTAATACTAGTGAATTGCGGTACACCCTCAAATCATAATCTAACCATTTCCATGAAACATCTAAACATGAATTCAAAATAAATTTTATTCGCTAAGTGCAGCAGCTGAGTGGGGAGGCGATGAACGATCATGCGCGTCAGTGGCAAAGAGCTGGACTTTAATGATCACAGCATGTAATATCATTGTTGATATCTATAGGGTGTTATTGCCAATACCTCCGAAAAATAATATTTCTTGTATGAAAGGATGATGAATTAGTGTCCCATAATCTCCCACCCCTGCCCTATTAACTTCTAAATCGTTTTAGCTAAACGCACTAAATTTGAAACGAACAAATTGAGTGACACCTTATTTCAAATTCTAAGCACATGTAGATATATCCTATTTTATGAAGAATAGCCTCTTTTCTTTTTCCAGTGACAATTTGGGTTTGTAAGGAGGAAGACCACAACACTTGCTATAGACTCACTTGTTGGGCAAATTCTGGATGGGTTTAGGCATGGAAATTACACATATGCCTCATTTTTAGATCTGGCTAAAACCTTTGATTGTGTCTCACATCATATACTTCTGAAGAAGTAGCCTTTTTATGGTTTTGATGGGGCAGTGTGATTCTCATAACACCATATCTATCAAATTGCTTTGTTTGTCGCCTTCCAGGGTAGTTTCTCCCAGAGGGGGCAATTCTTTTTTTGATTTATGTTAATGGCTTAGTTAAATTTCAGGATGATGGAAATCTTATATTATTTGCGGATGACACAACAACTTCTAGAACATACCATCCAGCTAGAATAGATGCCTCTGGTATATCTTGAACATCATCAAATATTCAAAAATGGTTTCTGGCAAAAAGGCTGTGTGTGAATGGTGAAAAGACAGTTTCCATCAATATTACGCTGACAAGAGAGAAACGGGATCATCATCTTTTGGCGGTCTGTACGGGCCGGATGACGTTTTTGGGGGTTCATTTGGATGGGGGGTTGACATAGAGGGTCATGTTGACCAACTTAGTAGAAAGTTGTCCAAGTCAATGTATCTGGTAAGAAATTTGGGTTACTTCGGTTTGGGCATGTCCTATGCTATCCTGGAGTGGGGACATACACCTCGTGACATGAGAATATTTAAAATACAACGTAAATGTGTGAGAATTATTGCTGGCCTCGGGTACCGGGATGACTGTCGGTGGAGCTTCGTCAAACATAAAATAATGCCCCTCCCGTCTGAAGAGATCTATGGTGTGAAATTTTTCAATATTGCTACCGCATAAAGTATGAGCTGTTGATGAAGCGCAATTTAAATTGACCGTGAAAAAATACTTACTGCTCGGGGCTTTCTATAGCTCTGATGAATATTTCCAAAGTGATTTTAGCTTTCACTGATAATACTTTTTGAATTTGGTTTATTGCTTTTTAGTGATTTTGGTTTCAATAGTGTCTTGCTTTTTATGGTACTACTGTTTTGTTTTTAAGTGTGTTGTTTGTTGTTGGTTATAGCATTTTATTTTAATATAAAACCAATATTCAAGTTTAAGGCATTTTATATATTTTTTTACGTGTAAAAGTGCATATTGTATCATCATCATCATCATTTTCAGCGTGTCTCGGTCCATCTTTGGACATACGGACATCCGGTTCTGTCAGCTGTTCTACTCATCCATTGCACTCCCGCTACTTTCTGGATATCGTCTTTCCACCTAGTCATTGGTCTTCCTGGGTTTCTTCTGCATCCTCTTGGTCGCCATGTCCTACTATTGTTCTCCGTTCTCATGAGATGTCCTGCCCATTTCCATTTTAGTCTTGCTACGTGTTCAGCAATGTCAATTACCTTTGTTTTCTGGCGGATCCATTTGATTGTTTTTCTATATCGTAGTCGTATTCCCAGCATATTTCCTTCCATCCTTCTTAGTGTGTGCATTAATTTACCGTTTAATATCCACGTTTCTGCGGCATAGGTTAAAGTTGGTAGCACACATTGGTTGAAGACCTGGGTTTTGAGGTGTTGTGGAAATTTGCTCTTAAATACGTTATTAAGTCTTGCATATGCTGCCCATCCAAGTTGTATCCTTCTGTTGATTTCTACCAGCTGTATATTCTTATCGAAGGATATTTTCTGTCCAAGATATATGTATTCATCGACGACCCGCACCACACTGTTGTCACCCAAATCGACCATCGTAACGTCGGCTGAGTTTGACAATATTTTTGTTTTACTCGCATTGATCTGGAGACCGTAATTTTTTGCGGCCATTGTTTAGGGCTGAAAACATAGTTTGGAGGTCTTCCATTTTGCCTGTGGGAAGTACGATGTCATCTGCAAAGCGTAGATTACTCAAGTGTTCACCGTTGATGTTAATGCCAGCATTCTGAATATATCCTCTAGAGCCGGTACCGTCATAAACCTGAACTGTCATGGTGGCGTTGTCATAGAGGGCTTTGACAAGCTGTATGTATTTGCTGTCAACACAGCATCGTTTTAGAGCGTTTAAGAAGGCCAATTTTTCAACAGTATCAAAAGCCTTTTCGAAGTCAATGAAGGCAAGATATGTATATGTTGATTATATTCTTGGGATTTTTCAATCACTTGTCGCAATGCTTGCAAATGGTCAACCGTGCTGTACCCCCTGCGAAAACCACCTTATTCCACAGGCTAAAAAGCATCTAGTTTGTTAGCGATTCTGTTGTTCAATATTTTTGTTAACATCTTGTAGAGATGCGATAGCAATGAAATTGTTCTGAAAATCCTCTTTATCGCCTGTTTGCGTTTTTCCACGAGTCTGGCATTTCACCGTTGTTAAGACATAAATTGAAGAGTCCTTCCAGGTACCCTAAAAATTGTCGACCTCCCATTTTAATATATTCAATTACTATGTCATCTGGAGCAGCTGCTTTATTATTTTTCATTTCCTTCATGACGCATTTGATCTCACATTTACTTATAGGCGGTAGATCCTCAGTGTTATGTCTGGCCAATTTAGCTCTTTTGTCTGTTACTTCGTGTGACCTTCTGGAACTTTTTTGGAATACAAGTTTTTCTAAAATTTTCTTATGAATTCTAGGAACTCAGATCGAGTTTTAATTTTGTTTCCATTTTCGTCCCTTAATGTTATTATTTTTGATTTTCTTTGCGATAGTTTTTTCCGTAAATACTCTAGGACCTTTATTTTCCTCTATCACATCTCGTACTAGCCCTTCATTGTACCTGGCCACATCCTCGTTTAATTGTCTTCTGATCTGTTCTTTTAACTGCTCGGTCGTCATGAACTTTTTATTTCTATTTCTGTTAGTGAAGGGAAAATCGGATGATTTTTAGAATCGAATATCTTGCATTCGAATACTTTTGAGAATCGAATGATTATTCGAATATAAAGAATCGAATTATTTGGATTAATCGCGATATTCCAAATGTTTCAATTAGCGATTCAACCTCTCGAGATTTCGAGTGACTTCGATCGAAGTCTCGTTCTGGAATTCAAATTTACAAATTGTCTGATTCTGGATTGTTTGATCTTGAAGGCTTCATTCTTGATACATTTGAGAATAAGAAAAATCTTTTACAAATATTAGCGAAAGCATTCATAATTAAAAAATAAAATATTGGTTAAAAGTTGTTTTGTTTAGATATTTACTAAAATCATCACTTTTTAATAATTTATATTTGAATTCCCAAAACTTCTTTTCTTATCTTCTGCATATTGCAAACATATGTCATACCTGCCGACTATCGCATTTAAAATTAATAATATATTAAAATTAATAATATGATTACTACAGAAGAAATATATTTAACAATTAAAAACTACCACAGTAATTAAACTACTCTATTTTATACTTTTTATAGTATAGCGTTTTCGATTATTGTTCACCATAATAACAAAGCCCGTTATTATTTGTTGCTCAGACTTCAGACCAGCATAAGTTAGCGTATTCGAATATTTCTGGTATTCGAATTCTTCGTTGAAAATCGAATGCATTCGAATGCAAGCCAGAATCGAATACTTCAATTATTTGTATTCGAATAGTCCCTTCACTAATTTCTGTCCCTATTGTATATTATTACTAATTATATTGTTTTGGCGAATTAGTCTTTTGGTTTAGGTTTTCAAAATTTCAGTTTGTAATGGACAGGACCGTTTCGGTCCGGGTCCCAAAGAAGCGCCAGTTTGAAAGGCTAAATTAATATATTAAATAGAGAACAGGTAACAAGTGCTTGCATCTGTTAAATTTGCAAGCGGACATATGGCCTATTAAGGAGTGTAATCAGCGTATTATATATCGGTCATTATTTGAGTTATTATTAATTAAAGTCATTCCCTGTACATCTTTTGTAACGTGATTGCCTAACACTTTTTCTTTTTTGTTTCAGGATAGCGACTAAACAAAGCAGCTGAAAATGTAGACTTTATTATGAAAGAGAACACACGCAGAAAAAGTGCTTACATCCCTTCTGCCAACCTATTATTAATACTACTAATTCAACTTGTCGGTAGTGTTATTGGTGCCAGCGATGACATCACCAACATTTGGTCATTTGGGTGTAGATGGTTCGGGGGTACTATCAACATGGTATCCTGTACCTGTAGAGAGGACGCAGCAGAGGTTCGTTCATTTCTGAAATTATTTTATTTCCAAAGCCAAAATATAAGTAATCTCACAAGTGAGTTCATCTAACAGCTAGCCTGCAATTTCATGGGACAAAGTTGTGTAATACGTTTTCCAGATTTAGTATCATAAGATAGATTTATGGTGGGTTAAAATTAACCTCCAATAAACAAAGTCTAAACTGAATTTATGACAGTAAGTTTTACTTCAAAACTGCCTAATGTGTGAGATTTTTTATTACTAATGGTCCTTAAAGAAAAGAAGTGTATTGCTTCTTTTAATATAACACTAATTTCTATCTCTTATTGGATAAGTATGAAGAAAAAAAGCGTGTACACTATGTGCTCATATCTGAAGTGAAACTTCTTAAACTTAAACGTCCTAGCCTTATACATATCGTAACGGATTTGGTTAAAAAGTAGTTTTTTCAAATATACCACTCAATTAACAAAAAGGGAAGGCCTAAATGAAAAAAAAATATCCTTCATAAAAGTTTCGCTTATGTCTTGACAAGGTAATAGAGCAAATCCCATATTTTTTGTTTGTAAACTAACAAAGATATCACAATAACAATATTCTCATATTTTCGTTCCGCCAGCTCGTGTGTCGCGGCCAGTTTTCGTTCCGCCAGCTTGTGTCGCGCTGGCTGTGTGTCGCGACCTTCAAATTTTACTCCCGGCGCGCGTTAAAAAGTTTCACTTCAAAAATATGAAATATGTCCATAAGTTATTCAGAATTTTAAATATAAACACAACTTTTGACCAGTTGATGCATTCGTGTGTGGCAAATAGCGCAATATATCTGTTACATTTAAGTATAATTATACTATAACTCGCATGCCTTGATTCTGCAGTTTAAGCATGGAAGCCCCCTTGCTGTTCTTATAGAACAGTGTTATGTATAGTGTTTACATGTGCATGGGTTATTATATTTTTCGAAATTAAAGTATAAATATAAAAAAAGGTATTTCTTAACCTTAACTTGACTATTTAGCTGCCGCAGCAAATAAAGAGTGCAAGTTTGGTAATAAAAAAAAAACGTAATATTTTGATGATAAATAAAGTGGTTGAATGTTCATAAACAATGGATGGAAATGAACAGAATTGCCTAAAATGTGGAAAAGAAATTGTAGAGGAGTGTTACTAGTGTGATGTCTGCTCAGAGAGAATCCATATAGAGTGTTCAAAACTATCGAGCTCAGAACTACAAAAGAGGTTACTAATTTTTCATGTAATAACTATAAATAAGTCATCAAAACTATCCCAAAGTTACTAATATTAATGGAAGATATAAAAAAAGCAGCTGCAAGTATAAAGGACAAAAATAGTCAAATGCCACCGATAATACCAATTATGTCAACAAGAAAAGTAGTTACGTAGTAGCGAAGTAGTTACAAAAAAAAACCAGTTGGAGCTAATCACAGTAGTTCCTAATGATAGGAAACAAGATAGTACAGCAACAAAGAAAGACATTGAAGATCAAATTGATCCAAGTACAATAATTGGTGCACAAGTATCCCGAGTAAAGTTTGTTCGAAATGGTGGAGTAGCAATAAGTTGTACAAAAAAAGAAGATGTAAACAATATGTCACTAAACAAAAAAGAGAAGTTGAATAATAAGTATGAAATAAAGTACCGGAGAAGAGAAACGCAAAGTTAAAAATAATAAATGTTGAAAAAATGATAATAGAGGACCAGGACTTACTTCTAGAGAACATTGTTCTGCAAAATAGTATAACAACAGATGAAGAAAGCAGAAATATGAAAATCATTAATGTATATGAGGATAAATAGAAAAAAAAACACATACTGTAATATTGGAAGTAGACGTAAACACATATAAACAGATATCCAGAAGAGAAGTGCTACACATCGGTTGGAAAAAATGCAAATACTTTGATCACGTAAATGTTGTTCAATGCTATAAATGTTGGAAATTTGGTCATATGGTGGGAGAATGTACATATAAAGACGTTATTTGTCCTAAATATAGTGAAAATCACAAAATGGAGGAATGCAAAAGTGATAATGAAATATGTGTAAATTGTAAATATGCAACCACAAATGAGAGTCGAGTACCCTGATGTGTTTGGCGAAAACAAATAGCAACTAAAGAATCAGAATTTAATGTATTTAAATATTGAAAATTTGACAGCACATAAAACGGAATTGCAGTGGGTTGTGAACCAGTGGCGGCCTATAATAATTTGCTTAACAGAAACTCATATTACTACAGAATTTAATGAAAATGAAGTAAAAATCGATGGGTATAATGCAACACATGTAGTATCTACAAGCCGGCACACAGGAGGTGCATCCATTTACGTTACGGAGGAAATACAATTTAAAACGGTAATTAATGTTGTGCTAGAAAAAAATATGTGGTTAGTAGGAGTTAACCTTAGGGTTGGTGGCCAGAAATTTTACATACTTAACTCCAAATTCAAGAGACTGTGAATTCTTGGATAAACTGGAGAGACTTTAAATAACTATGCTATAAAACCTGAAACATTTATTTTAATTGGTGACTTAAATATAAATTTAGCAAAAGAAACATTCTATTCTAAGAAATTAAACAATATAATACAAAGAAGTGGAATGTCCCAAATGGTACAAAATTACACACGAGATACATCCAATAGCGCTACAATAATTGATCTCATAATAACAAATAATAAAAAAGTTAAACACCACATACATCATACACCAAATATACCTGATCATTCTATTCTTACTGTAAAGAAACTTATAGAGATATGAAAAACTTCAACGAATTCCAATTTCAGTTGGACCTTATAGATTCTGAATGGCCAGAAAATAATGGAAATATTGATGAAATGACGAATTATTTGGTGCAAAATATAACGAAAAACCTAAACAACCATGCACCAGTCATAGAAAAATAGAAACATGAGTGATATCCAATGTGAGATCTTACTACATTGTTCGATAAATTATGAATTTTCCCAATACATATTTTGGTTTGGTTAGAAAAAACTAAAGTCCTGCATAATGATTATACTGCTGCTACCCTTGTGAGGTTGATTAGTTTGGGTTAGATAATACTTAGATACTATCCTATTTTCAGCTGCATCTCATAAAGGTCCCAAAAAGAGAAAAAAATAGCACAAACTTTTTGTGGCTAAATGTTAGATCGTTTTTTCAAGGAAAGAGAATGATTCAAAACAGTCGTATGAAAAATATGTAACCACTAATACTAGTTACCAAAAATGCAAAGCTAATTCTTGGTAAATAATGAAAATAAACAGGTATATATTTGTATTTTATTATCGCAGCGTTTGATGCCCTTGAGTATTGTAGCGGTTTCCAGTTACTGCTTGTTAACATAGTTCATACAAATCAAGGTAAATTCGAGATAATCTTTTTCTAGGGAAAGTTTCCTAGAAATATCGAAGCAGTCAGAGTATTCAACAAATATGCTCCACAGAACAATCAGTATTGTTCCCAATTTTTAGCATAGACGATTCACCACGATCTAGTCGCCCTTCTATTAAACTCTAAGAATTTCACGTTGTAAGTAAGTTCGTTTGTTCAGCAACACTAACAAAACTGAGGTGAAGCTTCAGTTGTAAGCGTCGATACAGACCAGGCGATTATGAAAATCAGAATTTAACTAGGATACCCCAGATCGGCAGAACAGAATTTTGTCTGCTACATAACCAAATAATGAGCATTAAGTTTTTTTAAAGGCTCAGTCAGACAAAGTTATTGTCGTCGTTATTGGACAATTCAAAATTTCCGCTGGTTCCAGGAAGCATATACCAACCATACTCAAAAGATTATCGATGGCCTGGTTATGGGAAATATTATTATTGGACCATTCTTTATTGACTGACCTCTTAACGGGCCATTACACCTTCACCTTTTGGTATAGTATAGTGGCGCCTGCTGTTCTGAAAATGATAAAAACCCTTATCAAGTTTTCCAGTAGGATACAGTTCCCATCATTCATCCTTATTTACCCGTCAAAGAACTTCTTCATGCCAAATTTCCTGCACGCTGGATTGGCCGTCCTAGAATAAAGAAAGATAATGATCCCAGTTTTAAGCATTTCTTAGAACAGTAGTTCCCAAAAGATGGTCCGTGGAACTCTGGGGTTCCATAGAGGATCACAGAGGTTCAGAGGAGGTAAAACGTATCGTCGTTGCAGAAAACAAGCAGCAGACAGCGTAACGACTTACCGATGCGAGACTGGATTTTCAGCTTACGCTTATACCAAAAACAAATTTAGAAATAGACTGAATTCAGCTCCAGAGCTGTATGTTCAATTGACAGCCAAATTTTACTGCTATTATCGGTAAATATATAAAAAAAACTCATTTTTCACATTGAATATCAGTTACGTGTATAAAGATTTTTAATTCATAATATTATTCTTTATGTCCAACAATACAACATACAAACAATAAGGCGTAAGTAAAATAAAATTATTATTAATTCACTTTTGATATAGTCGATGGGGAATCCGCCGAAAAATACTTATCATTGAGGGTTCCGCAGCTAAAAAAAAATGGGGAACCCCTGTCTTAGAATATACACAAAAGCTTTGAGAAACTAAATGAAAATAGCAGTCAGTTTCTACTTTTTTGACAAAAATAATAATTTTTTACTCGCAATAATAGTAGTTTGTCAGCTAATTCAAGTAAATATCTTGCCAGTGCCTTGACAAAACGAGTTTTTTAAAACAGGGTGCGACTCATTAAATAATTCTATTTAAGAATTAAAGCTCAAATCTCTGGTGCTGCCACCCCAAAGGGTAAAAGTATAAATGGTAAAGAAATCATTAAAACTTTTATACCCGATATCTGAAGTTTGTCCATGTAGATGGGTCTTTAAATTATACAGAGCACTTTAGCATTTTATAGATGTCAAATCGAGTGTAGTCAGTTCTTGCAGGAAGTTTAAATATCAATTTCTCTCTTAGTAGAAAATAGAATTCGCAAAGCGAAAACTCGACTATTCTTATCAACTGTTTCTACATATATTTGTAGTTTACAATCATATTAATAGTATATTATTACTCAACCCTAACGCTCGTGTTGTAAACTGTCATCCTCGTGAGTAATAGTCACTACGTGCGAGTAGAATACTAGTATTCTACTTGCATATATAATTTTTCTACGACTATTTTTTAGTGGATCTATGACGACACTTAAAATTTACAACAAAAATATAAAAATTTACCTTTTCCATCCTATATATACGTGACAGGTCAAAGTTGATGGCGACAGCCCGCGAGAGGTCATGCATTTCTAAAAATTTTTAATATAAATTCGTTCTTTATGCATAATTATTCCATAAATAACGTTGCCTAGCAACGGATATTCCTGTGATTGATGGCAAGGATTATTACTCAATGGGCATGAATAGTGAGCATTGTTACTTATTTGCAAACGAAGCTGTAATACGCAAATTATTTTAACGGTCGTAATATTCAACATCATAATAGAAAAACAGTTGTAGAAAAAACATAACATTCAACATCATAATAGAAAAGCATATATATGACATTTTCCATATCATCGATCTTTTTTTCAAATGGTATTTACCAGCCAATAGTGGACTTTTGTTTTTAAAAGAGCAATTTGTTGCTTCACAATACTTTTTGATATAACAATGATGGACAAATAATTTAACTTTCTCCTGAATTTTCTTAAACAATTATTAAAAACCTAGGAAAAAATAACCAACTCATTAGTGAAATTCATAATTATAGTTTTCCTTCTCCGACGACTTTGCCGTCGAACAAAACGTGGTTCCAGCCGTTGGATTGAAGTATTTAATATTTATAAAATAAAAACCAAAGATAAGGCGTAAAATGTCACGGGAAGGGAAAACTGAAATTAATCCCCCCCCCCCCTGTTTATCTGCGATAAGAAATAATTATGTAGACGTGATATGAATTTTTCGCTCGTATTTAATAAGTTTAGTGTCGATTCGTTAGAAGTCAATCCAAGTACAGTCAGTTCTAATATCATCAGCATAATATTTTTCTATAAAACGACGACCGCAAAACCTAACTAATTCAGCCTACTAAACCATAATTTCTTTATCAAATATTCCAACATTCTTCTGGAATCTTAAATCCGCTTAATTAGTTTTAATCCTCAACAATTTCAATTAACCTAATGAGACGAATATAATGACTGTGATTGGGAGCAAGTACTTTTGTCGGATCGCTTATTTATTTAACCCGCATTAAATGAACCGTTTTAAAATCGTACCAGATGATCGTTTCTTGGTAGTGGGATATTCACGAGACAAGAAATATAATGGTAATAAACTGAAGAAAAACGTAATAATAAAAGAGTAATGTTAATAACTAATATTTTCCAAATAAATTGGATTTAGACAGGATGTTTCGAAAATGGAGGCTAAAGCATGGCGAATTTCCTTACGCTTTCCTAAAATTCTTTCCCAGATTCTACTAGCTCGTTCATCAAATTACAATACTATGCCCGGGAAATGCGGATTTAAAAAAGATTGTAACGGTATCACGCTAACGTTATTAATCATCCAATAAACAAATATTTCCGGTAGCTTTAGACTTACAGGTACAAATCTTTGTCCGATTACTTTAAACCTTTCTTTATGAACTTTCAATTACTCAAGATATCCAGCAAGTAATTCCTGTTTGCAAATGAAAAAATTGGTTCTAGAAACCAAAAATTATGTCTGCCTTATGATTTGATCACATATGTGTCGCAAATATGTGGATTTCAGAACAATAATTTATTATAAAATGCATTATACTAATTTATTATATGTATGTATATGCAAAATTAAGTTCCTTACTGTAGTAACTGCAATAATATCGATCAATAACGTAATAACGACTTTTAAAAACACCGTATTTCAATCACTTCACTTTAGATATTCGATCAGTAATCATACATCTAATATTTCAGTGTTCAATAAGTTACAAAAGAGATAATAAACGTATTTAATTTTGTTGCAGATGTACATCCAAAGAAATGCAATATCAGGCTTCGATACCAGTATTATCGAGATAAACAACTGTACAAAAGTCCGTTTTGGAGCCTACTCAGTGTTCGATCTCAGAAATTTACGTCGAGTGTCTTTAAACAACATCAAGTCGATAACTTTTGAGTCAAATAGTCTGAACTGGGTAGGATACAGAGACACTAGTATCAACCAGGAAGAAAGGTTCGACCTCAGCATACCCAGCCTCAAGATAGCTATCAAAGACAGTGGAGTGGCGAACATAGGGTCATATAGTTTTGTTGGAAGAATCAATGAAATCAGTTTTCAAAATGTAATAGTAGACAATGTAGAGCCTTTCGCATTTTCCAACTTGCTTCAAATGGAAAACTTGTTACTCACCAATGTCGTGCTCAATGATGTAAAGCCTCAGGCTTTCAAGAAGTTCGGAACAGAATTCATTATCCTAGATGGCGTTACTGCAGACTATTTACCTAGTAGAACATTCTCCAATGTAACAGTGTACAGGAGTTTTACAGTAAGGAACTCTAAGTTTCGTACACTGCGTCCTGGCACCTTCATTATCAATAATCCATCAGCGTTTGCAGTGACCAATACAGAAATCCAACAGCTAGAAGGAGAAGCCTTCCTTCTTACCACCACGGGAGACATTATTTTCAGAGAAAATGTGTTTAACGACGTACAGGACCACGCATTTATGGGAATTACATTGAACACTAACGAAGTTACCAGTGCGAGAACAGTCACCTTCGATTCCAATACCTTCGGAACGTTAAATCGACATTCTTTAGAAGTACAGCCTCAGTTTCAAGCTAGAGTATCAAACTTAAACCTCAATCAAACGTGCGACTGTAAAAACATTGTAGACAACTTAAGGCAGAGCGAGTTTTACAATGAAATTCGATGCCTTAATTTAGAGGGGCAGTACATGACAGTAAAGGACTTTAAATCTGAAAATTGTTCGATTCTGTCAGGCTACTATACAATAATGATAGTTGTTTGCGTTCTGATATTAATTATAAGTATTATAGCTATTTCGTTTTATGCATATTATATGCTGGTCTACAAAAGGCAGAAGTATGGATGCGAAAAAGGAGGAAAACCACCACTGAGCTTAATAGTCCCTGATGGGAGAACTTATAAGGAAACTGAGCTACATGTGATTGTGGAAAAAGCAGATTTGTTAACAACCGATCTTTAAGAACCAGACTTTTAATAGCTATAGTTGCCTTTCCAAGACTATATTTTCATTCTCGATCAGTATTTTTCATTAATTTAGTTGTACATATGATGTGAATTAATTGTTATGTAATTTATTTTATATACAGCCTCTTACTTTTCGGCCTACTGTGATTTTAAATTGCTACATTATTTAATCTAGGTTGGTTTCTCATTATCGAAATCTGTATATCGCACGAAACGCAGGTTTACCGTCCATGTTCGCCTATTTCACTGCTTTTCAAAGAGTTGTTCATATATAGGCTATATTAGAATTCCTATTTTAATGTTCCAAAGATAACCAAATAAAACCAGCCACTTTTAAGTCAGTTGTTTTTCTCTAAATTACATTACTTTTCAACGCAGCAGTTAATAACGTATCATTTATTGTATATACGTTCTATATTGTTATGGCGGATTCATCTTTTGGTGGTAAATATTTGCCTTTTGCGTCACCTCGACTTCCGATAAATAGGACTCTTTCGTTCCAGGTCCTGGGGTGTAAATTCGCATCAGGTTCAATTTATTAAACCCAATGTAGCTGAAGTACCTAAAAAACTTTATGTTTCGAAGGTAAGTATACCTTTGTTTTCGTAAGCTAAAGTGTTAACATGAAAATTTAATCGAATTAGCCTTTACTTGATGGAGATCCATAACTAAGAACCACTTAAATAAGACTTATTTAAGTGGTTCTTAACACGAAAATGTTAATTATAAAAATACAATTTTCAGAATACTAAAAAGCTATCGCATTCTGTCTAGTTTTCAAATTGGCAAATCAGTTAAATGTTTGTTTGGTTTATGACCTATTAAGTTGTTTTTATTTTAGGTAAAAACCGTTGTGTTGTTAAGTTTTTAAGATGCTTAATTGGGTATTATGTATTTATTTAAATAAACGATCTTGGTGTATTGTCATATTCGTAGTTATAAATTGCTAGTTAATTTTTAAGTATCCATTATCAGCTTGTTATTAGCAAAGGTAATCAAGTATCATTGGAATTAACTAAAACTTGTGCAACACAGTTGTCTTTATATTGTAATATTTGAAGCATTCCATTGTGCTTTATGGTTGTTATGCAAGAAAATCTACCAAAATGAAATAAGGCAGGAAGCCGAGTACCTATAAAATAATCATATGCCAAAATGACCTTTATTGCTTACACTCTATCAATAAGGCACGAAGTCCCGTATCACCCATGTTATTCTAAAGGTGATACGCGAAAATGGCCTTCACAACATAATAAGAATGGTAGCCGATTGTACCAAACTTATTTCAAATTGGGTTCCAACAAAAGTCGACCTTATGGTACACATGTAGAACTCCTTTTATTTATCGAATAAAACTCCAGGTAACCATAGAGTTCTGTATTAATTATAGCAAGGAATATACAAGATAATAACGCGACATAATGTATACCCATATAATCCACGTACGCATACCAATCCGTCAATCAGTTGTTTGGGTTGGTGTAAGTTCGTACTATAAATATACTGTTACAATAACAATACCAATTCAACAATGTTGTCTTGGCTTTGTCACCCGCGTCGAGTATCTCGTTCATTGCAGTTAAACAATAAGATTACGTGTAGTAGGTAATGTAAATAACCTTCGTCTAAACCTCGAAATAGTCGGGTTGCCGTCACTATCTAATTTATGAAATACCGAGTGTTTTTCTGATACACTACACACATTTTGTGTATAACGTTTTGTAAAGTTCCCGTCCGTGTCTCGCGTCCGCGTAACACGTTCACCAGCTTATTTTCCAGGTACAGCTTATGATATTCATATTGTAACATGCAGCGCGCCTAAAGAAGTTTCACTTCAATAGTGCAAGTATTTTTTGCCTTATAAAGTTAGAGGAAACGTCTATATTATCTAGCCATTGGATACTTGGAAAACAAGAAGTTTAAATACAAAAAAATACAGAAATTATTATCTTAAACTTAAATCGTATTAAAAATTCAGAAAAGCAAAACTGGTACCTCATTTCGAGTATGGATCGATTAATTTTATGGACGTCTATATTTTTACTGCATTGTCCCTTGGATAAACTTGGAATACCACTCAATCAATACGCTGAGAATATCTAATACCATTGCCAAAAAAAGTACCACGCTTCCCAAGCAACTCGTTCATCAGACTTGTTATTAATATTAGTTGATGATCCCAAAAATTCCCGCAATACTACATTACTAAAGCAGATAACGGCAGGGTGCGAAATATGCTGCAACTAGCAAGAATTTCCTCCAGAACGAGTTTCTTAAAATTCATATTAAAAGGAAATTTTATTTTTACTTACCTGTATGGAAGCATCCCGTCAAGTGCCTGGGTGACTGACGGCGGAGAACTTAGTGCTAGACCTTTGGAAAGAAGGGAACTGTGTTCTGAAAATATTTGTGTTGCCACTGATTCCGCGTTTTCCATATCTACATCACCTTCACCTGTAACAAAATTAGATCATTATATATTGCCCCAACCAACCTAGTAAAAGTTGGATATTGTTCTATCGCTACACAACTGTAGCATTCATCGCTATATTCTTTTTTTTTAAGTGACTTAAATTTTAAGAATTTTATTTCTGCATACAATGGAGAATGCCAGAACTTAGGTTCAAATTTACTTTCATTTAAATTCGAGGTTAGCCCACGGTTGAGCAATTATTAATAATTTGGTTATATAATAATTATGGTGTAATCTTTACTATTAAGCAGTACTATTGGTTTCAGAGTATTGGCCAACTGATTTTATGTATGTTAGCTATGTATAACTTGACACTTTGGCATTCAGAATTATGAACTGTTAAAAGTATTGCATTGCGTTTTGTGGGTAGAATTGTTTTGATTTAATGATAATTATCATTTTTAAAAACTTTTGTGCAGTTCAAACTGTCGGAAGTTTAACCTTTCGTGAACTAGGGCTTTTCGTCGATAAATCCGGCAACTGCATATTCCAACTGCAGGAGTCGATAGGTTATGCCGAACTACCAAGTACCTGCGCCTCGGTCGAATTTTCTTAATTTTGCTGACCATTCAGATATATTTTAATTATTTTAAAGTTATTCAAAGCTATTGGTCGTACTTTCGTATATGTAAGCATTTCCCTCGGCATTTCCTAACGCATCGACACCTGATAGGAAAATTTATCACTGGTCTGCCGCCATCCAGGCGTAACTATTTTTGATATCATTCTCATAAGATTATGTGAAGCTTATATTGTACCAGATTGGGCCATGTTTTATTCTTGTTTATTTGTATTCACGTATTTAATAAATATTGTTTTCATTCGAATATAGAAAGTTTGTTGTGAAAATTACAAGTTTTCTTACATCAGAAGTGGGATAGAACTACTAAAAGTACCACAAAGGTGTAAAGTCGTCGCGATGCGAGCTGCACAGTGTAAAATAAACTAAGTCTTTTAAAAATTCCGAGTGTTGTAGTCTTTATCATCTCGCTAGAAGTGTCACAGAAGTTTAAAACGGTCGTGACGTAAACTACACAGAGTGAAAATAAACAATAATGCTTCATTAATTTCGAGTGTTTGTCGATAGTCTACTTTTAAGAGACATATTCTTTGAGAGCACTACAGTATGAGAATAATAATAACGGGTTGTTAACTTTAATAGATATTCCGATTTTTGATCCTGTTCGAAACGAGGAAGGAGCTTCGAAATGATGTGATGAGCTGGAAGAAGTTTGCCAAACTTTCCATTGGTCGAAGAATTAACTGTTGGCCATAAGTTCAAGTGGCTTATTTGAAGAAGCTAAGGAGTGGTTATCAGCATGGAATCCTGCACAGTGAACCTGGGATTTGCTGCGGACCGAGTTGTTTATCCTTTACCCTGCGAAGCGCAACCTCAACGAAAAATTACGGAGGGAGAGTTGGTACACCAGCGACGATGCAGATTTATACTGTGAGTATGCGAGAAAGAAAATATTTTCATAAATACGTTAAATTTTAGGTTAAACACTACGAATATTTTGGAAATTGTTATAGGCGATATCACTAATATTCATGTAAAAGCTCCTGCGTTCAATAGCGATGTAGAATCGGTCAGTCAACTCCTTACCCTTTTGGCAAATTAGAAAATTACTGAATCTGATTCATTCTCAGGAACATTGTAAAAAGAGTTCATTCTACATTTTCTTCTAAAGATACTAAAGTCAAATTAATTAATAGGGACACCTGTTATTCTTGCAAACAAAAGGGCCCTTTAAATCGACATTGTCTTAAAAAAAATCAAGTTTAATAATATCAACTCTGAATTACAGAAATATGTTTTTCAAGAAAAAAAATTGACCAACGGACTTCGCCACGAATTAATTACTTTTGCATAAATTCAGATCGTGATTTTTGCACCACTTTTACCATTCAAGGCACCCAAATCAACTGTTTAATAGATACTGGAACGGAATATACCTAGTTTGATGCCTGAAGAAGTCGCTAAAAAAAATTATGTTATTTTGAATCTGCTTTGTTAACTTTAAAGGGTATCGGAAGTAATGATGATAGTAAAGCTAACTTAAGAATCGAGAGCAACGGTACTGTGTTTGAAACTTGTTTTTGTATAGTCAATAATTCTGTTATGACACCTGATGCTATAATAGCGCGAGATCTTTTTCATCATAATGCTTACCGAGCGTTCACGTCGGTAGTCGATTTATTTTAAAGATAAAATAAGTCGGTTAGAAAAAAAGTCATTATTCATGTGAAGGTTTGGATAAAAACTATAAATAGTCCATCAATAGTTATTTAAAAAAAAATAATTGATATCCTTAATGTGTAACTGCAATAGTAATATTACGCTAGGCAATTCTGTGTCGCCAATAACCACGCCGAGTTAAGTATACAGCTTAAAGAAGATAAAATAATCCATTTTCATCCTTATAGAATAGCGTTGTGTGAGCGAGAAAAAGTCAAACTAACGATAAAATATTTGCTTAAAAATAATATTATCCTAGAAAGTCATTCATCGTATGCAAGCTCTATTATGCAAGTGCATAAAAAAAAGATGACACAGCACGCACGTGCTACGATTTTAGAGCGCTTAATAAATAACGATTAAACAAAGATATCCTTTACCGATAATTCATGATCAGATAGAAAATTTATAGGGCAATTTATGAGCCTTTTTAATTACTTTCCTAAATTTATACCAGAAATGTCTTCAAGAACAGCTTGTATTACTAATTTAACAAAAAAAAAACAACTAAAAGTTTGTTTGGAGTGACGTTCAGAAAATTAAAACAATTGTGTTTGTGCATTTTTAAGTCGACGACCTCTACTAAGCTTCTTTGATCATACCGTAAAAACTGAATTACATACCGACGCCAGCGCCCTAGGGTTTGGTGCTACAGCGCCACGACCAACAACAAAAAGTAGTAGCGTACTTGTCAAAACGTAGGTCTGCGAAAGAGTTTAAATATCATTCGTATGAGTTAGAGACTTTAGCTGTCTTTTAGACAATAAAACATTTTCGAGTATATCTGTTGGGAATAAATTTTGAAGTTGCCACTGACTGCAATTCATTAAAGTTGTCACAAAAAAATAATTCCTAGGGTTGCCAGATGGTGGCTTTATTTACATTAATTTGATTTTGATATTGGCTACCAAAGCCCTAACAACACGCCGATTATTTTAGTAGAAATCCGATTAATGAGGTCACTGAAACTGAAACTCAGGTAGGTAGTGATGTTAATCTTATTTCCATGGGCAATTGGTTAAAGAAAGCACAAAAACGTGACAGCGAAACATGGAAAATTAAGTAAATGCTTCTAGATGGTCAATTAACACATCAATATTTCTGTCAAAATGTAAAAAAATAAATGCGGGTCAAAACCGGCCGATTTATAGGGCTTTTATACCCAAAGGTAGTCGTTTGGTATGTTTACGATTATTACTTGATGAATGCCACTGAGCTAAATAAAACATTTTACAAAATAAATTAATGCTTTTGGTTCCCGAAAATGGCTAATTTTGTTAACAAATATTGTCGCCCGGGGAATTTTCCGATGATTCATAATATCATGTTCTAGGTCTAGGTAATTGTTATAATTTCTACTTCGCCTGTGCGGGCTATTGCGAATGAAACTGTGATTTTTTTATTTTAAATTTATTGACTGTTTTTTTTCTGTTGAGTTTGTTGAAAGCCGGAACGCTTTGCAAACATGTCTATTAAATAATAATTGTCTTGTT
>MU192038.1:6881-31771 GCA_016904865.1 Pissodes strobi
CCGGCACAACGGTGAACGTCAAAAACGATATAATTCACGAAATTTATTTATCTGCCCATATATTTGCTGATAAATACGGCAGCAGAAGTAATTTTGCAAAAACGACCACAGATTTATGCGAATAGGTAAACGACTTGGCGAGAATAGATGGTGCCTCGTGTCTTCCGGAATGTTTGACTTAATTTCGTATCAAACACCTTAGCTAATTTGCAGGTGGCCTTTTCTTCTTTAAATCGCTTCAAGAACGGAGCAAAATGTATTTTATTGCTGTCTTCCCATCAACTCGACCCAATTGTTGTCAAATGATCCATAGCTGGTGCATGGTACAAAATTTGTAAAAATTAACCAAAGTAAATGTACAAGCGTAGACATAATGCAGTGGCTCATGAAAGAAAGGATACACGAAAGAACCAACTCATTAATGGTACGGCAATGTAACAAATATACACAAAGTTCATCCATATTAACTAATACTTTCTAGGTCAAGAATTTTGTGGTATAAATATAACATGTTAGTAGATAAGCAATGGTCTCCGGACCTAAATTTCATGGTTTTTTACATGTAAAACTCCATAAGAAAATTTGAGGTCTGATGTGATTTTTCTCATGTTAGACACTAGAAGCTGAGGAGTAGTACTAGGCTGATCTCTATATCTACCTACAAATATCAACCAGCTTTATTCAGTTTTAGGCTGGTCTGTTAGCAGTTTTCTACAGGTTTGCATACGGCTTTATGCAACTTTAGACAGGTCTCTATGCAGCCACACACATGAAGCTGTCTAAAGCTTCATGTGTGTGGCTTTGCTGGATACCCCATTGGGCGCCTCCCCCGGGTGGCGGGGAACGCATCCCAGATATGGGTGGTACTGACGAAACCTAATAGTCGGAGCGGACGAAAATCCAGCACTGATGAAAAGCAGCAGTTTCATCAAAATCAGACTCCTGGCACCAGAAGAACAACTTCGAAGTGGCAGAATACTGAAAACTGGAGAGTGGAGCTATAGTAGCAGAATGGTCTCCACTGCGGTGCAGAAAAGGAACGGAACTCCTACTGCACTATCGTTTCCAAACAACAGCCCTCAGTCCGGGGCACCTCTTAAGTAAGGAGAGGGTGCTAAGAATCCCCCCGTCGCGTCGTCGTCCATTAATCAAAATGACAAGATCAGACTGTAGAACAAGGCAATACGCATTGCGACATGAAACATAGGCAGTCTCTTCATGGTTGGGAAACTTGCGAATGTGGAGAAAGAAATGAACAGGATCAACATCGATATCCTAGGTCTCAGCGAAGTCAGATGGCCCGGATCGGGTAAAATAAAAATCAACAACGGATATATCTACTACTCCGGAGGATCCGATAATGCTCATAGATATGGAACGGCTATACTCATCAGGGAGGGGATAGAGGGACCATTGTAGATTATGTACCTCTCAATGATCGGGTCATACTGATGAAATTTCAGACATCTTATCGTATTATGAACGTCATGCAATTATACGCGCCAACCAACGACAAGTCAGATGCAGACATTGAAGAATTTTATAGCAAGATGGATGAGGTGATGAAACTCACTAAAAGGGGTGAAATTACGATAATCATGAGAGATCTAATTGCTAAAGTTGGATGTGATGCAGATGGCGGGGCTATCGGGGCTTTAGGCCTCGATGAGAGAAACTCGAGAGCTGATCGGATTGTGCAGTTTTGTGATGAGTATAATCTTTTCATCTCCAATACTTTCAACAACATAACAAACATAATATGATATTTAATGACAGAAAAATAAAAAAAATTGGCAGAAGTTTCAATATCAAAATAGCTATAAAATTGAGACACAGTCATCCAGTTTAGCATGGATCAAAAAATCTAGAGATACAATAGAATTGTCATCTCATTCATTAGTTTTATCATCATTTGTGTTCATAGAGTGTAGTACTTTTCGAAGTATTTTATTGGTAAATTCAATAGCAGAAATTTCTTTATTCATTGCAGGCCATCTACAATCTGAGACGATAGAAAATCTCTAAAATTCGTCGCAGAAGTCACAGAGCATAAAGCAGTTTTATCTAAAACACAGCATATGGCTAGTTTGGAGACGAGCCACAACATTATAGTGGCGATTTGACAAAAGGTTGGAACTTCAGGGTATGTGACCATCTTATTGATCAGCTACTTCATTACTGAGAATTCAAATTCAAATTCAAAAAGTATGGATTAAAATTTGTTGGCCACAAAATGTGGTCTACAAGAATCTGACTTATGTTGGCAATAAATCGAAGTTCTTTTTCCTGATGAACAAAGATCATATTCAAAAGTCCTTCATTGGAAACAGTCCAAAGAGGGACATAATATCTCAGGTGGGACTCAAAAAGCCCAAAATATACATTACCCCAACCTAACCCAACTAACCCAATTAACCCAAACTAACCCAAACTAACCCAAACTAACCCTAACAACCCTAATAGCAAAACAGCCGGATGAAAGTTTCTTAGTCATGGTTAAAATATGGTCCTCAAAATTTAGCTCATCATCAATTAGCACGCCAAGAAACTTAAACACTGAAGCATGTAGAAGAGGATCCCCATCCAACATCTCACTTCAACCAAACAATGTGAGTCTTAGTTAAGTTAAACCAATCTTTAATAATCCTCAGATCATTCACTATAATTTCCTTAAGTCCCATCAGATTTCTATACTGCCACAATATTGAGGTGTCGTCAGCAAAAATGGTAAGGAGTCCCGAGGTTTTAAGCTAGACAAGGTTGGATATCACCTGCAGACAACCAGGAAAGAGTAATACGGAATCAGATAGATTATTGACTGGCCTCGAAATCAAAAGATACGTTAAATCGGTAAAAACTTATCCCGGAACTGATATCAGTAGCGATCACAACCCGGTTGGTATGGACTTCAAAATGAAATGCTTCACAAAGTTAAAACACAACACTTTAAATAATAAACAAATAGATTTGGAGAAGCTTAATGACAAACAATAATTCCAAACAAGAATAGGCCTAAAACTTGAGAGGAACTTAGAAGAAATTGCCATACCAGAACAACTAGACACAGAAGATACGTGGGATGAAATAAAGAATATCATAGTGAAGGTTCAGGAACAGGACATTGAATTTAAGGAAAACAAAAAGAGAAAGGAATGGGTGACAGAAGAAATTCTGGAACTCATGACGAACAGAAGGAATTGCAAGGGAGTACCGCTGAAGTATAAGGAGATAAGCAGGACCGTGAGGAGGAAGTGTAGAAAAGCAAGGGAGTTGTATCTATCCGAGAAATTACACAATTGCACAAGTAGGTAAAAAAGCTGACAGGACTGGGGAGGAAAAATCAGGTGGGAATCCTCAGAGATGCCAATAGTGAGATCATAACTGAGATCGAAGAAAAATGAAAAAGATGGAAGAACTATGTAGAGGAACTGCTCGATGATGACCGGCCGGAGTCTTCCATAGATACAGAAGGTACGTGGGATGAAATACAGAATATCATAGTGAAGGTTCAGGAACAGGACATTGGGTGTAAGGAAAACAAAAAGAAAAAGGAATGGATGACAGAAGAAATTCTGGAACTCATGACGGAGAGAAGGAATTGCAAGGGAGTACCGTTGAAGGATAAGGGGATAAACAGGACCGTGAGCAGGAAGTGTAGAAATGCAAGGGAGTTGTATATGTCCGAGAAATGCCGAGAAATTGAACAATTGCACAAGAAGGTAAAAAAGCTGACAGGACTGGGGAGGAAAAATCAGGTGGGAATTATAAGAGTTGCCAATAATGAGATCATAACTGGTATCGAAGAAAAATTAAAAAGATGGAAGAAGTATGTAGAGGAACTGTTCGATGATGACCGGCCGGAGTCTCCCACGGAGGTGGATGATGACAGAGAGAGGAGACCTACTATTATAAAAAGCGAAGTCATCCACGCAATAAAAAATCAGAAAAACAGAAAAGCCACAGGATCTGAGAAAGTACATGCAGAGGTGCTCAAAATTATCGCAAACCAAGAAGGCAAAGGCCTAGAGCTTGTAATTGATCTATTCAACACCATCTATAGTGCAGGAAATATCCCTTCCGAATGGCTCAAGTCTAGCTTCGTGGCGATTCCAAATAAACCAAACTCCTCTCAGTGTGATTGATGACTACCGCATGATTAGTCTGATGTCCCACGTCCTCAAAGTATTCCTAAGAGAAATCCACACACGGATTTATAAGAAATGCGAAGAACAAATAAGTGACACTGAATTCGGATTTCAAAGTGGACTCGGCACTCGAGAAGCTCTCTTTTCCCTGAACGTGCTAACACAGGGATGTAGGCGGACATGAGCATAGAACACGCTTGTTTAATTGACTATCGTAAAGCATTTGATTGCGACAGGTATCAGAAGATGCTAGAAATATTATCAGCAACCGGGATTGACAAGGGAAACATTACAATAATTGCGCAGCTCTATTGAAACCAAACTGCGGAGGATGCCGTGTCAATTAGGAAGGGAGTACGGCAGGGGTGCATTTTGTCTCCGCTCTTGTTAAACATTTACTCGGAAGCCATTTTGAGAGAGGCTCTATTGGAAGATATGGGAGGTTCTAGCCGATAACAAATCAGACTTGCAAGAAATGATGCACCAGATTACACAATGCAGTGATTCAGACTACACATGAACATTTCCAAGACCAAATTGATCGTTTTCTCCAAGGCACATAGCATCATAATTGACTCGTTGTGTGAGCCGAAGCGGAAGATACGTTCTAGAATTGAGCAAGCCAGGAAAATTTTCACCAGAATGAAGCAGTTTTTCACCAGTCTTGATTTGAGCTTGTAGCTCAGAATGCGCATGGTCAGGTGCTATATCTTCAGTGTATTACTGTACGACTGTGAGGGCTGGACTCTTGATCCGATAACTGAGAGAAGGATCGAGGCTTTTGAGATGTATGTATATTGCCGAATGCTTCGTAACTCATGGATTCACCGAGTTACAAACGAAGAGGTATTAAGACGAATGAAAAAGTCAAAACAGTTATTAACCTCCATTAAAGAGAGAAAAACAAGATATATAGACCATATCATGAGAAGCGAAAAATATGAATTATTGAGGCTGATAATTGAAATAAAGATTCATGGAAGAAGATCTATTGGAAGACGTCAGAACTCCTGGTCGAAGGGCCTTAGAAGATGGTTCGGGTGCACTTCGAATGAGATATTTAGAGCTGCTGTACCTAGGATAATGGAGCCATATGGATCGCCAACCTTCGTGAGGAGAGGGCGTGATAAGAAGAAGAAAGCTTCATATGAATCGGAGTTGAACTGTTATGAACCGTTATTTGTTTTTAATTGTTGATATTTGTAGGCATATATGGAGATCATCAGTGCAGTGTGCCATGCTTTACATGTAAAAATTGCAATATTTAAGCCTAGTGGACCATTGCTTATCTTCTTATATTCAGTGAAGATGCAGCTTAGAAGATACCCTACAACTTTCCTATTTATATTCCTAATTTTTCCTCAACTCAAACCAAATGTGTTAGAAAAATATCAGAAGTGAAGGGAAGTTTTAATTTTGCCCCGCCCACTTCTATGCGATCATAGCAATTCGGTCAGGCTCGGGCCTAAGGTTTTGAACTCGTACCAATTCACGTTAGGATGCCAACAACAGTTCAAATATAAATGCATCATAAAATTATTGCTTCAAGTATTTAACGTTACACGTCTCGCTCATTGATATTGAACATTGAATGGCCTACACACCTGCCATTACACAAGTAGGTATGCATTAAAATAATAATATCGATGTTGCAAGGTGTAACGAAATATTTTTCGCAAAGTATATGGTATGCAGATCGAGTTCATAAATAAAGCAAAAATCGAAAACGGTAAACCGAAGTATCGGGTAATAGTCGAACAACCTTCAATGGCCTTCGGCTACCTACCGAAGAAAATTATGCTTCTGAAGAATCTAGAGCAATCATCCTTATTAATGTCAGAAGAAATTATCGGTATAGTATGGTCATTTCGAAGATTTTCCTCTTCGAGTCTTGGCATTATCGGACATTATTGATTTTCGTTATCAATTTTACGAGGATCTCAATAGTTATAGGGTATACATTCTTTATTATTTAGAAAATATTTAAAGTACGAGGTGGCTCAAGAAGGACAGTAATTTAACTTGAGAAAGCAATAAATTATTTCAACAGAAAAGCGATGGTTAAATAGCGGCATCGCTGCTTGTTGTAAATGTATAGGGTGGTCTCTGAAAAACAATTATAAACAAGCAAAATTCATATCAAATGAAGAGTAAAGGCTGTGTGCATGTATGAAACATGATAATGAAGCAATCTTTGTATTGTATTCCATGCAAAGTTTCTAATCCATAAGGACTTCTATAAGTGGCGTAACAGAGTGCTTTCGGCCTAAGCCATCATCATGTCAGTGGACATATCATATCCATGACGACCTACGAACAACACAAATCGACAATGGTCAATGTAAATGTCACATTTTAAGAGAATGGTTCACATAATTTAATTTAAAATCTTTAATTAAAGACAAAAACGAGGTACCTAGACCACGCTCTTGGGTGACACGATAATGGTTGGCACGATATTTTAGTCCAAAATGGTACCTAAAACTTAAAAACTTCATTCACTGGGCACCGTGTCGCCATAACATAGATGAGGTGAAAGAAAAAGGTACCGCATGATCTCGATTTGCTTCACTTCGTCGAGATGATGGTGCGGCGGTAATGGTACCGCACCTGTATGTGAAGGTCATCACGGAAAATACTTATTAATGACGCAAAGGAATGTGTATACACGAGGAAGATTGCACGAGTCACGAAAATTCCCAATTAAGCTTAATTATCGCTCTTCGGTGGACGGTAGGTAACACTTTGCAGGTTCTGGACAAAGCTTACAAACACTTAAAAAATATAGAATTTAAGTATAAAGCAGTAGTAATAAATGTTCTTTTAAAGACGTTTAAAGGGGATTTTAATTTGGTCTCTTAAAAAATCAATAATTATTGAAATAACTAACCTTATTTCTCTATATTGTAGATATATTGTCAGCGTTGCCACCTTTCATAGCATACTTTCTCATTAACGGTATCAAAAATTTACAAATTTCTCAAACCAAAAAGCTTTTAACTTTTTGAAGAAACAAAAGTGAAATTTGCTTTGTGATACAAAATTAAGTAGGTTTTTCCCGTATTTAAAGTGCAAATCGGAGTATATTGGTGGTCCCAAACATGAGATATCTTTCGTCAAGATTACTTTTTAAAATGGAACACTCTGCATATTAGTAGGAGTGAATGAAGTATACTCTATGCCTGGATTGTACCTCTTCCATAACCTATCAAGTGGTGTCTATTTCCAATTTAATCGGAAGTACCTAAAAAATCCCAATTCCTGCTAAACCGGAAACTGAAAACAAGCGATAGATTATCAAAAATTATGATAAATAAACTGGAAAAATATGTACCTAATTTAACCGCTATCTTTCACAACCATGTATGTAAACATGTTAATCACTTATATCCTTAAAATAGTAATCTCATCTTTGTTTAATATATATGATTCGACAATGCTATTTTCAAACGATTTAGCTGACATCTAGATCAATCAGATAATATTTAATAATTTAGTTTTTAGAGGTGTTTCAACATAGTAGGAATGTGCAATGTGCATTTAGTAGGAACGCATGCAAATTTACCCGCTGCAGAGTGCTATAAAGTAATTTCTAAAAATGATCAATCATAAAGCCGTTAATTAAAAAAATTGGGAGGTTGGCAGCATGGAGCTGACAGTGTTTAATGAAGGAACTTCAGACCACAACCCAATTGTGCTGAAGGGCGGTAAATGAAATGAAATGAAATTAAATGAAATTAATTCTTTATTAATAGCAACATGCTAGAAGGTCTACAAAAAATATATAGTAATCATATACACATACACACACATACATCCATACCTGTATGCATACATACACATACAAGTACTTTAGTTTACGTCCTATTTCACAATTGTTTGTGTACACAAATGAATACACAATTTTTTAAATATATCTAAACTATCACAATTCTTAAGTTCAAAAGGTAAATTGTTGTATTCAACTAGACCCTTATGAAATAAACTATTTTGATTAAAATTATATAGTACAGCCTGTACATAAAAATTTCCCGTAGAACGAGTTTCATAGGAATGTATGTCCACTACAAAGACAAGTTGTTCCAATAAATGTTTTGGAAATATGGTGTGTTTTATTTTGTAGATTGTTGTCATAACATTGACAAAGATGCTTTGCCTGACAATTAGAAGATTAGTTGTTTCTAGCATATTTTTGACACTTGTGTATTTATCACAACCTATTATAATTCTTAAAGCTTTGTTTTGAGTTTTTTGCAAATCAGCTATCTCGGTATTGTTAAACAAATATAATATGGAGGAACAGAAATTTAGATGTTGCTGCACAATGGTTTTGTATATTAATAATTTGGACCAGTAACTCAAATTTTTACCTAACCTAGCCAAAATTTATTTTTAGGACCTTTTTTTCGTGATATATACAGCATGACTAGAAAAAATTAAATGCTCATCTATTATAACACCTAAATATTTACATTCCAGATATATAAACTCCGCCATTATTATAAATGTTCATTTTGTTATAATATGTATCTATTTTTGAGAATCGTAAATTTTTCTTTGGTCATGACAGTTTGTAATGTACTTTCGCATGAGTTTTTTTCACGAAAACTTGCCTGATGTTTGGTCAATAGATTATTTGACTCCACATAATTTATAATTTGATTATTTGCACAGAGCTACAAAACTTTTTCGTAAATAGGGACCGTATTTATTGGTCTGAATTCTTCACTTTTATTGGTGTTCCTCTTTTTTCCTATTGGGATAATAAGTGAACTCTTCCATGATTGGGGAAAAGTTCCTTTTGCAAGGCTGGTGTTAATAAGATGTAAAAGTCTATCACCAATAGATTCAAAGGTCAACTTCAAGATGTATGTTGTTATACCATCAGTGCTACTAGTTTTGTTCGCCATATTGTTGTTAACTCTCCTAAGAGCTCTCATATCCAGATTTTTAAAGTTCTCCATTCTGTTCCTATTTGTTGTTTCCATATTGCCAGTTATTTCTATAATTTGTTGTTCACTTGGTTCCACTATTATTTGCATTATACTATCAAGAAAGTACATATTAAAGTTATCGGCTATTTCTGATTCATTTTTTACTAAGTTGTCCTTAAATATAATCCCTTCCCTATTATTTAATGTTTTTTTCTTGTTCAATAGTTGTTTTATAGTTTTCCACATTTCAACAGAATTGCCTTTTGTCTCATCAAGTTTTTCTTCATAATATTTTCTTTTTTCTGTTCTTGCTAAGTCTACAACCTTGTTTCTGCGTGTCTTGTACTCTAACCAATCGTTGTTCTAACATGTGATCTTTGCTTTTTTATGTAAATTATCTCTTATATTATCTGTTTTCCAATTTCTTTCGTCCACCAGTCCTTACTAGCCCACTTACATGTTATGTTGTTTTTCTAGTACCGGAGTATGTTGTCAAAATATTGCTTACAAACATTTCTGCTAGCAGGCTTGTATCTGTGGAATCAGGTAATCAATGAGAATCCTTTAGATCTAACTGAAATGATAGTTCATTAAATTGCCTATTATAGTCTCAACTGATTTTGGTAAGGTTTTCTCTGATTTCATTTGTTGTAATATTTCTTTATCATTTGTTACTATTAGGTTTAGGTCTATAATTGTTGATGAATCTTTTGTAACTCTTGTGAAAGTATTTACATTCCATTCATACTAATTATGTTTTGCAATTTAGTCGTATTTACTCTTCCTTGCAATATTAATGTTAAAGTATCCCATAATGATGACATCTTTTGTTGAAAAGTCCTCCAAAATTTGATCCACTTTGTCCAAAAATTCACTGTCACCTGAACTTGGTGAGAGATAAACAATAATAATGCAAAAGTCTTGATTTTTTGCAAACAACTGGGTGCCAATTATCCAATAATTTTTGTCCTTGGATTCATTAATAATGTCCTTATATTTATTTTCTTCTTTAATAAGAACTGTGACTCCACGTGTATGATTGCTATTTGAGTGAGTATTTACAGACTGATATTATTTAATTTCCATTTCATTGGCTTGTACTTCTTCAGTAAGATGTGTTTCTGTTAAGCACACTACAATTGGCTTCCAGTCTGACATTATCCACTCCAATTGTGTTTATGACTCAGGAATCCAGCTATGTTACTATACATAATTTGTTGCTTTGGTTTATTTAGTGTGATTATTGTGAAGATTTTGGTAAGTTGTCCTTTCTTGTAATTGGTCATAAATTTTTTCATATGCACCATACTTTCTGTCATTAGCTCTATGATTAACGTCAATATTTTGAATTTTTAAAACCGCTGTCGCATATTTACAATTAACACCTCTTGTATTTTCAGAATGACAAATGTCACTTTTATGGTTACCAGCACACTTAACACACACATCTACGGTACCACGACAGTTTCTGGCAAAATGTCCATATTTCCAACAGTGAAAGCATTGTACAACATTAATGTGTTCTACTACTTTGTACATACGCCACCCAATATTTAAATAGTTCTTTTTATTTATCTGTCCATATGTTTTAGGAGGATCAACTTCCATGATTAACTGTGATTTTCCTTTTTTATTTTCATATTTGTATACTACTTTTAGACTTAACTCATTTTCATTTGTATTTATGGAGTTCTGAACAATTATTTTTTCAACCAAGCCATCTTTATTTTCCAGCAGCTTCTTATCAATGTTGATGATGTGTATTTTTGGATTTCTTTTTTCTGGTATTTTTATTTCATAATCTGCGCCCAGCTGTTTTTTCATACTATCAAATACAGATTTTACACCATTTCCACTACAACTAATGGCTACACCTCCATTTTTGTGAATTTCGTTCTCGCTATGCCAACACCCAATGATGAGGGATCAATTTTATCCTTACCTATTGCTTGTTTTGTGGTTTCACTGTTCTGTGATGTGTCTGTCGCTTGATGTTGGTCTTCGAGCAACTACATCGCTGAAATTTCTGGGAAAGGCTAGTTCAATAAGTTTATTATTTCTTAACAATTCTATCTCTCTTTGAAGACCTTGTATAATTTCATTCTTACCATCTATGATTGTACTCTTACTGTCTATAAGTTCGTCTTTAGTTTTCAAAACATTCTGGAACAGGTCATTTGTACTTTGTCCTCTACAATCGGTACAGAAGAATTTCATAACTCTCGTATTAAACTGTAGCACTTTCACTTCTGAGGAGGTTAATTTAGCATAAGATCAACAACTGACTGAATTGGGTATAAGGAGATGGTTGATGAAGTGTTGTGATCTCCAAAGTTAAGTTGTGAAGAAGACAGAAAAGTATATAATGAAGAAGGCCTACAATGGCAGTACTATCGCAAAAGAAATGAAGGTGGGATCTATTGATGCACTTCTAATGCAACTTAGGAATTTAATTCGTGAAAATAGGAGATTATAAAGGTGCTATGCTAATGAGAAAACTAATGAAGCTAAAACAGGGCTAAATGTCCATTCTAGGGTCATGAAAGCGGAGATAAAAACCCATAGGAGGAAGACCTGGGCCGAAAAGATGAGAGGGTTGGATACGTCGCACCATTCTGCGTGGAGGATTGCTAAAGCATTGAGGAGACCAATAACCAAAGTTCCCCCACTATATGGGTTGATTGGGAGATTGGGATGGCCTATTGTGATATGGAGAAGGCGGATGACGTCTCAAGGACATTGGAGAACACATTCAGAAATAATGAGCATGATCAAGATTTGCAGTTTTCGCTGGAATTTGTGAAAATACTCAATGGAATCTTGCTCTCTCTCACAACAATCCAAACCTCTATTCAATTTTAAGTCTGGCTTTTGAAAGATCGTTGCTCTACAGATCAATAAAGAAAAAATGTTGCAAACCTTGGTTCACCAAGGGTCTGAAGGTCTCCTCTCGTAATATGCGTTGCTTACGTATACTAAGAAAACATTTTCTGAATTGTACTTTCTTTATAACATATTTTAATAAATACAGAAGCTTGTACAAAGAACTATCAGACTTGCAAAAAAGAAATATTTTAATGATCGACTAACTAATGCTGAAAATACACAGAAGGAGAGCTGGTGTGTGGTACGGGATCTGACTGGTCAGCGAAGACTTTGCACTGCTTCTGATTTGAATGCTTCTTCTGACAGCTTAAAGTTGGGCAAGGTGATTCCTATTTACAAGGGTCGAGATTTGGGATCGCCTTCTAATTTTCGGCCGAGTTGTCTGGTAAAGTGCCGAATGCTCAAATTCCTTGAGAGGCACAACATTTTGTCCCCAAATCAGTTTGGCTTTCGGAATGCAAGAGGCACAAATGACGCAGTATTTTCTTTCCTTCGGGAGCTTTACTTGCGGTTGGATGGTGGAGATGTGGCTGCAGCAGTCTTCTGTGATCTCACGAAGGCTTTCGATTGTGTTGATCATGGAATACTGTTACGAAAGCTTGAGCATATGGGTTCCGAGGTGCTTCATTGCAATGGTTCTCATCCTACTTATCGGGGAGGGAACAATCGGTAGTGTTCCGGGGTAGTACATCCAGGGTACATCCAATATCTTCTGGTGTGCCGCAGGGCTCTGTATTGGGGCCTCTATTATTCCTGATTTATGTCAATGACCTAATATCGGCATATCGGGAAAATTGACACCACCATTTTGTGGCACAATAAGTCAGCAGATGATCTTCATGGAGATATGCTCTGATATGGAAATTCTTGAAGACTGGTGTAGGAGCAAGGCTGAATGTGGGAAAGACCAACATCGTGTCTTTTAAATGTACCCTCCCAGATTGCAGCCTGAGCTCAGATTCTCTTGAAATCCAGGGGATGCATAAGTTTTTGGAGTGTATATCGAAGGAAACCTCAAATCTTCCTCTCACATATTGGAAACCTCTAAGCGGGTCGCACGTGGCTGTTACGCAGTCAGAATCGTGGCTTATGAGTTGGGTGAAGGAATAGCCAGGGGGGTTTATTTTGCTTTGGTCGAGGCTCACCTCCGTTATGGCATCTATTTTTGAGGTTCATGCAGCGGTTATCTTTTTCAATCACTGTTTATCTTGCATAAGAGAGCACTTAGATATTTGTGTGGAATCAATGCATTTCTCGAAGGATTTTAACTATGTGCTCTCTGTTCATTCTGGAGACATGTTGTTTGATCCAGTCAAAGTATAGCCATTCTATTACTTCAGGAAGTACAGTAAACTCTACCAGATTATCTCATTTTGTACCATTACCTATACCTCATTCAGCACTAACAAACTATTTATGCAAGTAAAAAAATGTTTAATTACCTTCCCCTAAAAGTAAGGAAAATTGAAAGTAAAATCAAATTTAAAAGGGAGGCGAACATGTTGTTGTTGGGTAGGGCATATTACAACATGTCTGAATTTTGGACTGATAACTTGAAGCTGTGATTTTTTATTTTTATTTGTTCCATAAGATTTTAATCATCTGTTGGTTTTAATTGTCTGTTTGTAATTTTATATAACGTGTAATCTTAGGTTGACGATTTTATTGTTCCTCACATTATTTTTTTTTGCTTTGTCAATAGGTAAAATTATTTACTTTGGATAATAAAGCTTGTTTTGAATTGGAATTTGATGATGGGGATGAGTGAGACACTTGAACATTATCAAGCCAATGAAGAAGAAGTAAATCATCTAAAACCAAGGAAATCCCCTGGCCTAGATGGCATAAGGAATAAGATGGCAAAAGAACTCACATATTGCAAACGCAATTATGAAGTTCAGCTACTTCTCCAGTGCGTGGAAAAACTCATGCATTATACTCTTTCCTAAACGAAAAAAAGACAAAATGTTCCAGACAACTTTAAACCCATTAGCCTTCTCCCTACGCTAAGTAAAATAATAGAAGATGCTACTTAAAGTACTGGAAGAGTTAAAGGTCATCCCACCATGCCAATTTGGCTTTCAGGCGGGGCACTCTGTAGAGCACCAGCTGACCAAAAATCACCGCGTACACCACGGAAGGATTTAATTGGCAGATGGCCACTGGGGCGGTGCTACTGGATATTGAGAAACCTTTTGATAAGGTCTGGCATCAGAGATTAATATATAAGATGATGCAATTAACAATATCACTGACTGAGAATGTGCAAGTGGATCAGAAGTTATCTTAGTGATCGAACATTTCAAGTCAGGGTAGGTGGTGACCTGTAACAGAAAAGGAAAATGGAGGCTGGTGTCCCGCAGGGATCCGTGCTGTTTTTATAAGCAACTTTATTGGAGTATATTCACTGGCCTAATATGCTGACGACACAATATTTTTAAGCAGGAGAAGAAATCTGGAAATAATAGTTAGAAAGTTGCAGAATAACTTAAATAGGTTGCTCCAGACAAGAAGCCAAGTAAGAATTTACAATCAGGAAATACCATGGAGAAAGGACGTAATGTACTTGGGAATTATTATGGATTCAAAATTAACGTGGGTTAAACACATCAATTCGTCCATAGGGAGAGCGAAAGCAGCGTGGCTGAAAATGTATTGCATTGTGAGTGGAAAGAGCAGCATGAACATAAAAACGAAACTCATAATACTAAAGGCCATTGTCAGGGCGCAAATATCGCTAGGGTCATCGGTTTGGGGCTTTGCCGCAAAGTCCTACCTGAAGAGGCTCATCTCCTTCGACAATAAACTAGTGCTAGTGAGAAGAGCGGCTAATGCACAATGGTGTATAGGAACTACAGACCTACAGAGGAATTTGAAATGTGAGCCACTGACTAAGCAAAAAGTGGAGAAATTTTATATGAACTTGGAAAGCAATCCAAGTGGCTACTAAATTATGAGACTGCGGAGGACATGACAGGAAAAAAGATATAAAAGGCCAAAGAATACAACTAGATTATATGCGCACTTGATCAATGATGGCTAATATTCACTCAGAAATTTAGATTGTATATAGAGAAACTATAGGTAGATATAGATGGCCAGCAAAGCAAGTACTGTTGCAAGATGTATATAGGGTACATAGCGTAATAGCGTACATAGTAGGAATAGGAAGGATAAGAGTAAGATGATATAAGGCACGGAGGATAACAGAAATCAGAGATGATAATAAATAAGTGAGGCGCAAGCTCAAAGCTGCAGTTATGGGTAACTAAAACTAGGCAACGTTTAAATAGGCATTACGATTGTAAGCGTAAGTGGTAGGGCAGTGCTGGCTGGTGATCCTCCATAATGGTGGGTTTATAGTGGGTCGTTACTTTTAGGGTAGATTCCCACATTACCCTCTCAATGCCGGGCAGGGTGTAGGCAACAGTAATTTTCCCACCTTGCCAAAAAAGGGAGATTGGCAACATTGGATATAGCGCGTATCACATTTTGTGATCAAGGCTGCTCGTGGACGTTGCCAAATCGTGTTAGCGCCTGATGTAAAATTGTACTAGAAATGATAGCCATTGTACTATTATGCAGGTGAATAAGGTAGAATTTTAAAAATATGTATGTAGGTTATGTTCGTTCGTTCGTTTGGGTTGTGGGCTTCGCTGTTATGCATTCACTCAGACACTGGTTTTTATTCTTCTTCCGCCTAATAAAAGGCTCCTGACACACGTCATAGTCCACACTCTATGAAATCACTAATTATTTACTTAGATTTGACTGTTACATAAAACTTAACTTTAATACTAGTGGAGTTAGTAAACATACAGCACAACACAGGTTTAGACTCTTCTCGCTCCCGGGCAACGGAGGAGCATTACACACCCCGAAATGTTGCCTCGGATGTAGAACCCTAGGAATAAAAGAAGGAATTTAGAAGTTGGCCAATAAAAACTAGAAATTAAACATGGGGATTATTATAGCTTAATACCGTTGTGAGATAGAAATCTCATAATGGCGTTGATAACAGAACTGTTTAAGTTAGACAAAATAGATTGGACAGACATAGGAATGTCCATTCCCAACTCTCGTGGCTCCTGGTGCAAGTCCGCATCCAAAATGGGACAACTAAAAAGAACATGTTCCAAATCAGCAACTCCCGTATTACAATTACAATTTGGGTCATTAATGAGGCCTATTCTATATAAATGAGCTGGATAAAGACAGTGTGCAGTCCTCATCCTTATGATAGTAGTAATATGTCTCCTATCAACATATGCGAGTCCTTTAAACCAAGGTGAAAAAGGGAAGTCACTCTGTATTGATGCATACCATCCGCCCTTACTTTGTGTGGAAACCTTCCAGTCTCGTCTCCATTTGTCCTGAGCTTTTCTTTTAATACAGGGTATTAGATCGAATTTATCTAGTCTGACGTCCATAGGAACTCTCAAATTTCTGCCTATATTCGCCAACTGATCTGCTACTTCGTTTCCATGAATACCCGAATGTCTGGGGCTCCATGAGAGCTTTATGTCGAATATGGTCGCGTTTGAGTCTAAGATCATCTGCTTGGTAGAAAAAGAAATGTGGTCTAATTTAGTTGATATGCCTGATCTATTAATAATCTGTATTGCACTGCTAGAATCTGTGAATATAACAGCCTTCCTAATGTCCTGTTCAACACAAAAGATCAGAGCTTTATTAATTGCAATAATCTCAGCTGAGCAAATTTGGATTTCATTCGGTAACCTTTGAGAAAATTTTATATTATGGGCTGGGCAATAGACCCCATATCCAACAGTGTTGGAATTAATGTCCTTAGATGCATCAGTAAAGATCCATGTATAAGTGGCTGCATTGACATTTGCCTTTTCCAAAAATAGGACATTGCTGTGAGTATTCTCTTTGAACATATTCAATTTCAAAATGGGAACCGATTTTAACTGGGTGAGAAAGTTATATTTGAAACATGGTAGAGATTCCTGGACTACTAATAATATTCAAATATTCTTGGAGCTCCCTATATGCTCGGACCAAATAAGGGGTTTCCTTTCTTCGCCAATATCTGTTGCCTACATTATCAATGACTGACATAAAGTTTTGGAGAAGGTCCAAGATTGGGTTATTGCTAATTGAGAGGTTTTTCAAGATAAATTTTTGAGACAACTATATTCTTCTCATTTCAAGAGACATTTCACTACACTCGGCAAGTAAGGCATTTGTGGGGGTTGATTTCATGCATCCCGTGATCACTCTTAGTGCCTCATATTGAACTCGGTCGAGATTAAGTAATAGTGCTTTAGATCTTGACATGAAAAGTTGAGACGAGTATTCCATGTGAGATCTCACAATACCATTATAAATGTGCAATAAAGTTAGAGGGTCGGCCCTCCACCATACTCGGCTAACTACTCTCATGACATTAATGCCTTTCTTAGCTTTAACTTGCGCATCAGAAATTTGCTTATTCCACTTCAAGTTCTCATTCATCGTCACACCAAGGTATTTAGCTTCCTTCACCCAAGAAATGATTGTATTGTAATGAATGATTGCGTCCAGGGCGAAAAAGAATGGCTTTAGATTTCTGCGTAGATAGGGACAGATTATGGGTCAAGTACCTCTGTTGTAGCTCTAACATAGAAGAGTTTACTTGTCCTATAAGATGATGTATGTTCCTACCTGTAGTCAATAGCACCAAGTCATCCGCGTAATGGAGCATCGGGGCATTAAGGGGACTTAAAGGTGAACCCTGGGGTAGGCCCATGGATGATTGACGTGTTCCATGAATTTTACGATATTTGTCCCGAACATATATGTTCTTGAAAGCATACATATTGAAGATTAAATTTGAAGCATGTACAACAGAAATTCCCAAAGCTCTAAGTTTTTGATACAAAACATGTACATTAACATTACCTGCAGCAGTTATGTAAAAAAAAACAGCCAGCGTATATTCCCCCTTTGAGAAACGACAATTAATTTTAGTTGAGATAAATGCTATACAGTCTAGGCATCCCTTTCCAACTCTAAATCCATATTGTGTTTTAGGCAACCGGCATCCATTCTCTACCTCCCACTCTATGCGATGCTTCAGCATGACTTCAATTATCTTCACAGGGCATGAACTATGTGATATAGGTCTATAGTTATTAGCAACATTTTTATCCTTATCAGCTTTCAGAATAGGGTGTATCAAAACGGATTTCCAAACCTCCGGAATTATTCCGCTCTCTAAACAATCATTATAGATTTTAAGCAACAACCTTTTTCCTTTATCTGGCAAATTTTTAATCATAGAATAAGATATTTCATCTAGACCTGTAGCAGAATCCTTTCTATTGTTTATAGCATTTGCCAGCTCCACTAAACTGAAATTATGAGGAGGTCCTAGAGGGTACTTTAAGCTGAAATTAGAATCCAGTTGACAGGAAGTCAAGTTACCCAGGATATCCTTAGCAACATTTGAGTCAGGAAGGCTGAATCTACCCGAAGAGTTATGATTCGTTGAAAACTTTCTTATAACTTTCCAGACATTTGCCACATAAGAGTGTCTGTTAAGTGTAGAGCAAAATGATTTAAAACTAAATCGTCTTTTTTTAAGAAAGAGCCGCCTTGTTTCAGCAATCACCTTTTTAGTTTGAAGATACCTTTCCAAGGTAGGATTATATTTCAAATTTCTAATAAAGAATCTTCTACGATTTAGTTCATGTGTACATTCATCATCCCACCATCGGACTGACGATTTAAATTTGTGTTTTAAGGGCTTAGATACAGGGATAGATTGGTCTGCTGCTGAGTTGATAACATTTTGGAATTCCTCATAGCTTATACTATCTACCTCAGAAAGAGATATCAGAACTTTATCATGGTATTGCTCCCATTTGGCTTTTTTGAAGCATCTTTTCTGTTTACAATTCAAAGGTGTGTACGAAGCATCTGTATTATAGTTCACTACTATGGGAAAATGATCACTATTACCACAAACCTCCAAGATAGACCAAGACATTTTATTTGCTATTGCCACACTGGTTAAAGAAAGATCAACTGCAGATATATTTAAACTCGGGGAGCTTAAACTCGTTGCACTTCCGTCATTCAATATTACCAAATGAAGGTGTTCCAAGGAATTACCAATAACCCTCCCATTCCTATTGGACATAGAGCTCCCCCATAAAGGGTGATTTACATTCATATCTCCTACAATAATTTTGGGGTTAGGAATGGAGTCAATAAGACGTCTCCAAGAGTTATAATCAATATATACATTGGGGGGAATATAACAATTTGCAAGATAAATATTGTGCTTTACAATCTTGATACACTGAACCTGCAAATTTTGATCCAGAAATTAATCATCAATATGGTACTCATTAACATCAAGATTGTTCCTGATTAGAAGAGCAACTACACCCTTGCTGTCTGGACGGTGCCGTCTAAAAGCTATATATCCAGGGTAAATAGCAATGATTCCTGGATTTAACCATGTTTCCCTTAAAGCTACAATATTAGGCAAACACCTTTTAATAAAAATTTGTAAATTAGATCTATTGGCACAAAGAGTTCTAATATTCCATTGAATTATCTTAATATTTTCGTTGAATACTAACTCCAACTAGGGCTTAAATAGCCCTCCTCTCTCTCTTTTGTACCCCTAGGGTGAACTAAACTCATGATATATTTTTTAACCAGCTCTCTTTGCCCCTCTAACAGTTGGAGAGCTTCCTTTCCAAATCCCATAAATTCTAGCATATTGCCAACATTTTGTTGCCTAAAATTATTTTGCGAGATGTGGGTCAGAGGAGATTCCAGAATGTATAGAGGGGATGATAGTCCTGATATGATTGGTGTAGTTTTAGACCTTACCAAAGGCTGTATTAGGCAAGCTTGGTGTTCTTCTCTGCTGTATTCAGGTTGTGGAGGTGGGGTTCTAATTTTCTGTCTTTTGTTAGTTGCAACTCTACTGTATGATGGCATCTGTGTATAGTTGTGCATATTTTGTGTGAATCGCACTACATTATCATCCCTTGCAGTAAAGTTTGGAATGGTAACCTGCTTCTTTGTTGCCAGCACCGGAAAATCTTTTGGATACCTTACAAATGAGTGTTTTTTAATCTTAGGAACTAATAATTCAGCTTCATAAAATGATATAGCATTCATAGACATATAAAACTTGATTTGCTTTTGTCGTATGTATTCAGGACACTCTTGATTGGTAGATAAATGATTTGAGCTGTTACAGTGATAGCATTTATTTGGGGCTGTGCAGTTACCCTCATGAACAACTGTATATTTCTGGCATTTGCGCTTACCTCTATATTGTGATTGCACATGTCCATATAATAAGCAACCATAACACTGAGATATACAGTTCCACAAGACACTCCAGTCCAAATAAAAACAAAGAATTAGGCAATATTTTCGCCTCAAAGGTGAACAAACATGATCCAGTTTTATGGTATTCCGCCTTTTGATCTAGAACTACTTTCCTATTAAATCTCATTACATCAATGATACTTATTGCGCATTCAGTGTTTTTAATAATTTCCTCCGTAGAGAGCTCTTTATAAATACCTTTAACAATACCCTTGCAGCTGACATTCATATTAAATATGAATATATCATAGCCCTTACTCGATAAAATTTCATTTTCCAAGAACTTATTGGCTGCTTCCGGAGATTTGAATTCTATTGTAACTCTATTTTTACCCTTTCTCAAGGGCCCCGTTTTATGTTCTATATTTAAATTGGTCAAATCCCTGGCTATTGCCATAGGATGGTAATTACCAATGTTTTGTCCCTGTTTTCCCTGTACAGTAACAGCAAAAGGTCCCAAACTGTTAGGCTTATATTTATTTATTTATCCGCTATAGAATATTGATTATTTATCATTTCAATATTGTTAATTATATTTATTGGCAGAGGCCCGGTGCCCCCCCCCCCCCAGATTTCTCCCCCATTTCCCCAACCGCGTGTTGGGGAAGCCTAGGTTATGTCTTTAATTTAGAAAACAAATAGATATATGAGAAAATGAAAAGGAATGGATGGGTCTTACTCACAGAGGAAGGTGTTAGTATAGGTTAATTGATTTAATTGTGATAATTTGATTAGAGTTCACTTTTTCATGTCCACGCTGTTTGCTAGCTCGGTCGGAAAAAAAACTACCAACTAAATTTGGAGAATGTCATGTGAGCATCGTAAATGTCAAATAATCGGAAGTATCAGAAAACCGGAAAGTATGTACAGGGTGGCCCGTATGTATTAGGTTATGTAAGTTGTGATGCATACTTCTCCATTTTGCCGTAAAGCGATAAAACAAATTTAAAAACAAAAACAAAGAAATTAAATTAATTTATTTCTTTTTGGCATGAAATTTAAATTATTCTTATGGTGGCACTGGCGTACTAAACGTGGTTGTACTAAAAATAATGGCCCTTTTTATTAACCAAACAAAACATGTGGTCGAGCAAAAATTACCATACCTATGGCAGCGTTGCTACAGATTATTTTTACATTCCCCATTTCGGATAAATCTGGCAAGGCCGCATACGCATTTAGCGCACGCGCGCCTTTCCTGAGTTTTAATTGCTTCTACAAACATGACGTTCTTGAATGTCGCAGGTTAGCTGTAGCATCTGACGTCATCTGTGAATATTTTATATCCCTAGTATATTGCGCCACCAACCGAACATCTACAAAATATCGATTTAAAATGTCAGAAACAATTATTAATAGTTGAACTTTAATTCCCTAACGGATTAGCCTTATTTATAAGTCACGAGTACCGAAAATTGGAATAGGTACATGCGGATTCTTAGCATATGTTATTGTGGGTGGAATATTCGAAATCGAATAAATAAAATAAATCATTACTTCAACGATAATCCTACGCGGTGAGATCAAGTAATTCGATTGCTTATAGTACCGTACCGAATATTTCACGACTTTACATAGCACCTACCGATTTGAGAGAATCATTTTTGAACATGCCAGGGTGAGTGAAAAACGTATGACCGTTGTGTGCTACGCCACTGTTGAAAGTGGCCAAGTTTATTGAAAATACTTGAAAAGGTTAGAAATAGTTTTAACACCCTGTAATGAGATGTATTAAGAATCATCATATATAGATAGTTGGTTTGATGCCCGTACATGAATCTCTGCCGGTCCTGGGCGGTTTAACAGTGATGTATGATCTGCACGGTATGATGGATTGGTATTGATTAAAATAAACCGATACCGTGGTTGCGCTTATTAGGAAACGCCCACGTGTCGGATTCTATTTAATTGTTTTGATGGTCGTTTTGACATAACTGGAAATTTCTCTCGCGATGGACACGTTATATTGGTCGAGGGATCTGTGTCGTTTAAAAATTAATTATTTTTTTTACCATTGGGCAATTTGATAACCACATGGAGTTTTTAATTCTTCATAAACCCCAGACTGATATACATCGCTTTTTCTTCCAGTTCATCGTTGAGTTGCAAGGCGGGGAGCACAAAAATGAGGCTGAATTTGCTGGCATAATTTGATATTATTTGTTTGATTTTGGGAATAAATTTCAATTTGAGGGGCAGAAATACTTAGCAGAGTTTCGATTGTCATGCCATTGGAAAATACATCAGACATTCGGGGGTTCTCAAATGGCATAGTAATGGTGATCGAACATAAGGGCCATAAATCGACCATACTATAAGATAAAGGGAAATTTGTACGGATTTAATCTTTGGTAATTGAACACAGGTAGCTACCAGAAAAGATCCGTGATACTGAATCAATATATAGCGATTTTCAATGATAGTAGGTACACCGTCGCATTATAAGGAAGAGTGATAAAGCTAATTTACTTCGGTCGGTCGTATCTTCGTCGACGACAGTAACGATCAATTTAAATTGATCAGAATCAATTTAATACGTCAATTAAATCGACGAGAGGCGATTTTTAGTGGTCATAAGCGCGAACGCTATTTTAGGAAGATTGTCATTAGTCGTAACGGTTTTCTTCGCAAGTCGCGCTGATCAATAATAATTATTCACTATATACCTTAGGTATATCTAATAGGGTAAATTAATTTCTATTTTATACATGATAGTCTTTCTTATCTAAGGATCCATATCTGATGCAATAATGTTTATATATTTTTTAAAAATTTGCTATATTTTAAAGGCGGGGAATTCTGACCCTAATTGTAGATATATACAAAAATATCTTCATTTCGTTGGTTAAGTTAATATCTTACTGCTACTCTCTAGTAAAAAAATTCTATGAATAGAAATGCTATAGAACAATATTTAAATAAACTGAATAAAATTTGAAACATCTGAAATTAATGTCTATTTTACAAAATAGCTATGGATTTAACCTTTATTTTATCTTCTAAAGCATTTTCAAGATAGTGACTACCAATTCACTATGGGACACCCAGAATAAAAAAGGAGCATCCTCTTTAATTAAATAACTAGCATCAGCCGTGGGAAATTCTAAATTTAGAAAATTCAATTTTTGAGCACCCTATATCCGTATTAGAACGTTGCCATAGTAACAGCTATAGAACAATATTTAAATAAACTGAATAAAATTTAAAAATTCTGAAATTAATGTCTATTTTATAAAATAGCTATGGATTTAACCTTGGTCCTATCTTCTATAGCATTTTTAAGATAGTGACATAAATAAAGTGTGCATAAAAATCAATAAAAAATACTTGTTTGTGCTTAAGACCACACGATGGGGAACAGCTACCCAAGGAAAGGATCTTGAAAAGGCTACAGGTAGGAAACTGAGGCCTCAACACCGAGCTGTGGACGGTCTTCGGAAAATCCCAAACCGGAAAAGGCCAGGTGTGGACCTTTTCAATGCCTCATTCGACCACCTCCAAAAAGTGGATATGTCACCATTCTTTGGCATAGGAAAAATTAAGTTCCGCGTCAAAGAAGGAGGCATCCCACCAAAGGCACCCGAGCAGGAGTCAATCCCAGAAACGTGCCAAAAAGAGGACACTGAAAAACCGGAAATGGCTCAAGGCGTCAGCCCTCTGAAGAGGATAGCACCTGACACGGCCATGGAGACGGAAGACGGTGGCGCCACTCCAGAAGAGTCTTCGAAGTAGAGGGCAATCTCAAGTTCCTGCAGGCAAATCTGCAACATGCAAAGGCCGCCTCGGCCGTGCTATGTCGCAGATTTGAACATGATGGCCTCGACATTGCCCTCCTGCAGGAACCTTGGATCAACGAAGGGAAAATTTTACTTCTCAAGCCCTCTCAAGGTAAGTTACTGTACGATAGGTCAGCTAATAAACCTCGTGCATGTATCATTCATAATAATAGAATTAAATGTACTTTAATCCCGGGGCTATGCTCGGGTGATTTTGTTACAGCTATCCTGTCACTACCCACGAAGGAAGGTGGAAGAAGCATAGTTGCATGTTCCCCCTACTTCCCAGGAGAGGAGCAAAAATGTCCACCGCAGATGCTCAAGGATGTTATATCCTACTGTGAGGAACAGAAGCTCGAACTCATTCTAGGATGTGATGCTAACGCACATCACACGATGTGGGGCAGCACGAACGTCAATGGAAGAGGTGACTCCTTATTACAATTTAATTTAACAGAAGGTTTAAATATTGCCAATGTAAGCAACGAACCAACATTCGTAACGAGAGCCCGTCAGGAGGTCCTTGACGTGACTTTAAGTTCTAACAGGGCGAGCGACATGATCCACAATTGAATGGTATCAGATGAACCATCCTGCTCTGCTCACAGGCATATTAGCTTTGATTTTAAAATCCCCTCCCCTAAAGCAATACGGTTTAGAGATCCCCGTGACACAAACTGGGTAGGATATTCAAAATCCCTCGAAGAAGGTCTACAAAGGGTAACAGCCAAGGTTAAGGACGCGGAAAATTTAGAAGTCACAGTACAGCTGATTAGCGAAGCAAT
>MU192039.1:0-14482 GCA_016904865.1 Pissodes strobi
TTGCGCAATCAATAAATTAAATAATATAAAAATGCTGCACACCTGTGTTTCGTTGTGTAGTCAGTGAGAAACAAATGAGCCGATTTACATGTATCGCACACCGAAAATGCCGGGCGAATAATACATATGAAAATGTTGGACGTGTGCTATATCGTTCTAGGAATCACTGGGGTGGTTTTGTTTTTTTATTTCCTGTTGGAGCTTCATTATTTTTTAAGGACTTTGCTTTGTGTCATAATAGCGAGATTTTTCAAGAAGAAAGAATATATTTTGGATGAAACACTTGTTGCAGGTAAGTCTCATATTTTTCTAAGTATAACAAAATAAGCTTGCATAACGTTCGGGAGAAAACCCCCGAAATCATTGAAGGTATAGTATACTATTATTAAATAAATTATATTTTAGTACCAAAGACATAAAAACAATCTCTAACTTGAAACATGAAAGAATAATTTTAAATAAACCAAATGTAAAATATTTTATAATTTTTTAGAAGACCTGTCAGATTAGTAATTGAATTTTGATGTTACCTAAGCATGCAACTTTGCTTTGCGGAAACTCATACTTTCCTGTCAAAAAATAAAATAGAGTTTCACGTGTGCAAAAGCCTTAAAATTTATGCCAGTAGGTATCAATTCAGTTTTTTTCATTTTGGGCATGCCTTGGGTTAGTTTGGGTTAGTTCTGTTTGGTTGCGCCCCCGGAGCGAGCGGAGGGCCATGCGCGAAGTGAAATATTAGTAGAATGATAAAAAATTAATCAACTGCAATGGGGAAGTGGAGCTCTTTTCCTTAACCTTGTTATGCCACTGGAATATTTATAAAAGTAACACATATTTTTAACAAAATTCGTCTTTGCAAATTCAATATTTTCTATTTTCATACACTTTTTTACCCTACCCCGGACCCCTATTCACTCCATTGTTCCGCAAGACAGTTGATTACAGTGCCCCAGAATATGGATACATAGTGAAAAAGAAGGAATGCAGCAATATTTTGAATAGTGCGTGGGTACTATTAGGTTTGCGCAAATAAAAAACGTCTAAAAATGACGTAAAAACACTCAATTTATGTGTTTCTGAGGGGGAAAACGGCAAAATCGGTCTGACACGCCTTCTAAAAAATTACCAAATATTTATTCAATCTATTATTATTGTTTTTCTATCACTTAATTAATATTCAGTAAGTAATGGTTATAAATTACCAACAATCTGCTATGGTACTTGTTAGTTGCAAATGTGAGATTACTGCTTAGAACCTAATATTTATGAATACATACTTCGTTTCGTTTAAAATAATGAGAGACTATACGTTAATGCAAGTAGACTGTTTTATTTATTATTAGAACAGTACGCCTACAGTATTTTATCTAGTGGAGTGCCACGGACCATCAAATATGCTCAAAAAATCATTTCTGTGGGCATCGCGGAGTTACAAGCAGAATTATTCAAAAAATTTAAGATTAGACTTTGGTGAATCCGAATCCGGAGGTAATAGAAAATACCGCGGGCAGAAGGGCACTAAAGGCAAAAGTGGCGATTTTACCATGGATGGATAGTGCAGTTCAGCAAGCTGTAACTCCATATAAAAATTTATTTATGTTTTTTACCGAATGTATTATTTATCGATTTTTGAAAATCGCTCGCAGCATTGTGTCTTACGAGAGAATAACTTTTGAAACGCGAATATCTCGGTTCGAACACGTCAAAAAACTGGATGAAATGTTACGTTTTTTATGTTTGCACGCTATTTACTCGAAAACGAAGACTTTAATAAAAAAAAACTTACTCCAGCAAAGAGTTTCTTTTTTCAATTTAGAAAACAACAGGGTCTGCTTCGAAATTTTTGTTTCAATAAGAGACGAGATATTATTAAAATATTGAACAAAAGCAGTATGTTTTCACTCGTCACAAATCTCCATACGCCATCTCGTACTGTTTCACTGCGTACAGGATTATGGTATGGCAACTAAATAATAAAGGCGTTGTGAACAAGTTTAATATTTTATGTGTATGTAGAAAAATACATACAAAATGCGTAAATAATTGTTTTAATCACGTACTGACATCTAAATGGCAATTCTCTTATTAATAATTATAAATAATAAAATACGCCCAATCGCTTTCCTCATGTAAATGTGGCAAAACCGTGGTCTAGATCAATTTATTTTTGCATGTTTTCTGAGCCATATTTACAGGACCAAATATAACTCATATTATTCTTCTTGCAAGTACAGACCTTGCTTCCACAGTCTACAGAAATGTTAACTTTTAATACTGAAAAAATTGTTTGCTACCTATGTCTCACCTTTTGGAATCCGCTTGAAACTAGAAAGTACAAGTCCGGAGGAAAAGGTGGAAACTCGGGTGGCAATGACATTAGAATAGGATTTACATGCCCCTCTTCAACAATTTTCATACCGTAGTCGGCAATGGTAGACGCCACTAAAACTCACCGGATCCTGGCCTATCAGGTGATGGGTCCGCCCACCCCACGTGACGTCACACTTTGACTTTAGAGGTTAGCGGTAAAAACAAAAACGACATTTTTGTTTACATTTTGTCAAGATGTGTAATTTTAACGATTTCTCCGTGAATTTGCATTATTTATGAATATTTTTAGATAGATACTTTCTAGAGACATATTTACTTAGTGTGTTCAAGTATTCTCCGAGTAATAGGACTCAAGGAAATACTATTACATCGAGAATAATTTAAGACTGTTTTGGTAAGTTCATTTCTAATGTATAGATTATAGATTTGTTTTCAGATTTAAATGCTATTAAAGTAATATTTCAAAATAATTTCAACTACTTACTTAAAAGTTTGTTCGAGTTAATTTATAGTAGGTAATAAGTCTACTAATAGTACTGGTTTTTTTCTGATTTGCAGGTACAAAGTGGATATAATCTCATATTCTTTAGTGCTTGAAGCGATACATAAAGATGGATATCTTGAAAAAAATATGTCTTAGGCATACCTAGATCCATATAATATCAAACAAAGACTGTTCTGACAGAATTTCCACCCAGATTGTAATTTATTTAGACCATACAAAGAGACAGGCTCATACAAAAAGGGCATATAGGTACAATGGAGGAAATGAAAACAAGTATCGAAGCTACTTCTCGTAGTCTAGTCTGCTTGTGAAGAAAGCAGCTGTAGTCATTGACATCTTACATTTTAGTAAGTATCTATATATACTTGGAAAGGTAACTAACATTGTTATAATTTATACTTATACATAATCAGAAAATATTTTTGTTACACCTATGTGCATTGACGAGTTAATTTTTGTATGTATTCTTAAGTAGAATGTATGTATACAGTATTAATTTATTTCAGGATATGCACTTACAGAGATGATATAACCCATAGAACCATCCATAGCAGGACAAATAAGTTTTACAAGTGGGAAAAAAACATTTGAAATTTTCCTGTTTTTCACAGAGACGAGGAGGAGTAAAATGTCCCTCCAGAAAGAAGCACTATTTTGCAAGATCTAAGATAAGTAACTTACATGAAGAGAAATTATTTTTATATAGGTGTACTTTCTTTAATATTGTTAAGAAACTATTTATTTTTGTAAGACTTGATACTTGATTTTTTCATATTATTATGTAATAAAACACTATTGTGATAATATTGTTAATTATTTTCTTTATTATTTTGACATCAAATTATTATGCACTATAATAAGCATTTGCCCATAACATTTTGTTTAATGAATGGAATGATAATCTAGAGAATATCATTATTGTTTCACGCCTATTTTACATGGCACACAGGCATGGCATAAAATATACCTACCTAGGTAAATCATTATGGAAAAAATAGACTAGATATTTTGAAAGTCCAATTTAATTTAAGAAATCCACAGTTTCGATTGCAGCTCGTAAGTATAAACTGCAAAAAAAACTTACGAGTGATGTTATATCAAATTATCACATATTTTTTAAAATAAGAAAAGTACAATATTTACTTAAAAACTATAAATGTAACTAATTATAAGTATCTCTACAGTATTACCATTTAGAATCTATACACAATTAATATGTTAAAACTGCATACATGTAAGTGGTTGCTTTGTTTACTTGCTCCATTATTGTACCAAATTGTTTCATGCACCTTAAAATAAATATAAAATGTCATTTTATAAAAAAACATATAATAACTTATTATAAGAAACATTATAATAATATTCACCTTTTGAAGACTTTACCTGAAATTCTCCAAATCCTACCTGTTTTACCTCAGTTCTGTTCATTGTTTCTGCAAATTTGTGTGCTCCTCCTCGTCTCTGTGAAAAACAGGAATTTCAAAGGTTTTTTTCCCACTTGTAAAATTTGTTTGTGCTGCTGTGGATGGTTCTATGGGTTATATTATCTCTGTAAGTCTATATCCTGAAATAATTTAATACTGTATAAAATACAATAAATACATTCTACTAAATAAGAATACATACAAAAATTAACTCGTCAGAGCACATAGCTGTAACAAAAATATTTTCTGATTATGTATACATATTAAATTACAAGAATGTTAACTACCTTTCCAAGTATATATAGATACTAAAATGTAAGATGTCAATGACTGCAGCTGCTTTCCTCACAAACATACTGATTATAAGCTTTGATACTTGTTTTCATTTCCTCCATTGTACCTATATGCCCTCTTTGTATGAGGCCATCTCTTTGTATGGTCTAAATACATTACAATCTGGGTGGAAATTCTGTCAGAACAGTCTTCGTTTGATATTATATGGATCTAGGTATGACCAAGACATATTTTTTCAAGATATCCATCTTTATCTCGCGCCTCAAGTACTAAAGAATATAAGATTATATCCACTTTGTACCTGCAAATCAGAAAAAAAAACATTACTGTTAGTAGACTTAATAGTATTAAATCTGAAACCAAATCTATAATCTATACATTAGAAATGAAATGAACTTACCAAAACAGTCTTAAATTATTCTCGATGTAATATTTCCTTGAGTCCTATTTCTCGGCGAATACTTGAACACACTAAATAAATATGTCTAGAAAGTAACTAGACTAAAAATATTAATAAATAATGCAAATTCAGGGAGAAATCGTTGAAATTAAACACCTTACACGTCTTGACAAAATGTAAACATCGTTGTTTTTTTACCGCTAACCTCTAAAAATTAAACTGTCACGTCGCGTGGGCGGACCCATCACCCGATTGGCCAGGATCCGGTGAGTTTTAGTGGCGTCTGGCAATGGTAGGTAAAGAGTCTTCAGCCGAGGGTAGGTTTGCAATGATTCCAGATGATGCTAGCAAACCTCTTAAAGTGTTTACCGACGTAATATTATGGTTTTTAGATTATAGTTTTACAACAAAAGTCTAATTACTCTGGAACATGTTTTCTGAAAACTCATCCGTTCCAATGCTATTTAAGTGCTCGAAGAATTATTCTAAGTATATTTTCCAACATTTTTTTTTGTATCCTGAAAACTGACTTGTGGTGAGCATGAAATGCAGGTAAATTTTAGATTAATTATCGAATTGTATTTTTCTTCTCAACTTTTAACCAAACTAAAATACACTAGCAAGATAAGCACATCTGTGTCATTGCATTCTATTACACATTGCATTCTATTTTGCCTGTCACACCATATGAGGTTAAACTAACAATAAATAGGCTTACAAACAAAAAATCTGTTGGTGAGGATGAAATCCCTGTTGTATTGTTGAAAACTGTCTCAAATATAATTTCAGAACCAATTTCACATATCATAAATGTATGCTTTGCTACAGGTAACTTTCCAAGTTTGCTGAAGAATGCTTATGTTAAAGCCATTCATAAAAAGGATGAGAAAGACCAAGAAAGGAATTACAGACCCATCTCGTTATTATCAAATGTAAATAAGATTTTTGAAAAGATTATTTATAGTCGATTCATTACATTCCTAGAGAATAATTCTATACTGTCAGATAAGCAGAATGGCTTTCGAAATGCTAAGAGCACAGTTCGTGCAGTTTATCAAGCCTTAGAAAAAGTACTAGACTCTTTAAATAATAGATATCAAACTGCTGTCCTGTGCCTTGACCTTTCGAAGGCATTTGACAGTGTAAATCATGATATTTTATGTGGAAAATTGAACTTATGTGGAATTAGAGGGATGGCTTTAAAATTAATTAAATCATATTTAACGGGAAGATCTCAGCAGGTGGTTGAGTATGACAAGTTTGGCAATTTGCTGAAATCAGACAGAATTTTATTAGAGAAGGGCGTTCCTCTGGGCTCTGTCCTTGGACCCCTCTTATATGTCATTTACACCAATGAATTGCCTGAAGTGTCGCCTGAGCATATGGTGCTGTATGCGGACGACACCACTTTAATTTTTAGTGAAACCAGTGAGGATCTTCTGCTCACAAAAGTCACGAATACAATGCAATATCTTAATGAGTATTTTACAGAAAATGACTTATTATTAAATTTATCTAAAACTCAAATAGTTTATTTTGGCAATAGAGTAAACAACGAAATCAGCGTCTCCTATAATGGAAGTGAAGTGGTGTCGTCTAACGCAGTTTTGCTATTGGGCGTACACATGGATCGTAGATTGGACTGGAGGGCACACATTATTGAAGTTGCTCTGGGCGTTGCCAGGTTTGCCTATGCTCTTCGCATCATATCTAATAGTGTGAGTGTGGATGGTGACTGCATACCATGCCTACATTCAGTCGAGGCTGAGAAATGGATTAGTACTATGGGGAAATTCCTCAGATGTAGATCGTGTCATGGTGCTGCAGAAGCGTTGCATTAGAAATATTTATGGAATGAAATATACTGAAAGTTGTAAAATTGTTTTTATTGACAAAAAATATTAACATTAATAAGTCTTTACATTCTGGACGCAGTCATGTTCGTAAAGGATAATATGGATTTATTTTTAGATTGTGACGAAGGACATGATCATTATACTAGAAATAAAAATAACTTGTGCTGTAAAAAGTGTAACTTTTCTTATATACAGAAAAACGTTAAATACTCTGTGATAAAATTATTCAATTCTTTTCCTGAATCAATTCGCGTCCTTCCAAGGAATGAGCTTAAGAAAGTTATAAAAAAGTATCTTTTAGTTAAAGCTTTTTACAAACTAAGTGAATTTTTCAATGATGAAGAAAGAAAGACATTAGGTAGGAGCTGAATATAGCAAGTAATTATTATTGTATTTGACATGGTTCCACGCCCTTTAAGGGGTACTGTATGTAATTTTTCATATTGGAATTAATAAAATGTTTATCTATCTATCTATCTATCTAGTAAAAACCAGACATTTTGGCGGAAAGTACATGCAATAACAGCTTCTTTCTGGCTGCAAGTTAACAACTCACCACTGACTATACCAAAATTGGTGTTATATTCTAGATAATTGCTAAATCCCCCATTAGTAGCAAATTGTAGCTTTAGAATCAGAATATTTGACAAGTTGTCGAGACAAAAAATGTGAAACAAATTTCGTTGTTGCGGAAGTGGAACTTCGACATTCTCTATTATCCGGTGAATTGTCGTTTGGGATCCTCGTTTTTGGCGTGTAATTTTTGAATATTCGCCAAATGTATTACAATTTGGAGGTTTGCCCAAAGCTTGAACTGTCGCCATTTCGTCAAAAATCTGACAAAGTTTACCATTATCTGTGAAATTCGGCAGTATACTTCCAAGATCACTTTTATTCGCGGGAGACCCAAACATCCATTCACAGTTAGGGACCTAGGAAATGTCGTGAATACAAATTAAAATACTTTATTATAGTCAGTATTTCTTCCCATTTCCTTTGCAGCCAAAATACGCTGTAAGAACTATTGACCCTGTAGCATTTGAGACTTTTGAGAGTGCGGTTCAGATTTCCGTTTGATTACCTCGGATTTGTTCAATTTTTTTTAAGGGATCGTATAAATGGGCAGTATTCATAACCTCAACAAAATCCTTTAAAGCATTTTCACCTCTCTCCTCTGCAGTCATGCGTAATGTTTCTATTTCTTTGTTATACAGGTCTTTGGTAACTATAGACATTAAAGTATCTCCCAAGTCCCTTCAGACCTTGGAACATAGGTGGATGGTTGGTAATCTTTCCCTTTTTTACCGATATTATCACGGAGAGGAGAGTGTTCCACCAAACTGACAACTCTGATTCCCTCCAGTGCCAGCTTTAACGTTCCACACGACGAGCTAGAAGCTCTCATCCATATGCTTTTCAACAGAACCAGCCTCTACCAAAATTCATTCTTCTGGCATGTGACGACCATCTGGAACTCCTTACCAACCGAATTGTTCCCTGTTGGCTACAGTCTAAACATCTTTAAGAAAAGAGTCCATCGGTATCTTTCCTACTCGCAGTTTCCTACTTGCAGTGTCCATTAGGGTATTATAGGCAACGCCTTTGCAAGCGGACTGAAGCAAAAAAAAAAGTTACAACTACATTCAACCTTTTTCAAAATATAAACAACAAAAATTTAGTAAGTACTACGGAGTATTGAATTCGCATAGTCACACACAAGGGTATTTTACTACGACACAAATCAGAAAACTACGAAATATAACTTCTCCAAAATGCTTTGTATGAACCAATAACCTAAAAGAACGAGATGGCGCTATGGAGATTTGTGAGACAGATGCAAAAATGGCCGAGTGGGGACGCGAAGAAATCAGCGATGTGGCGCGGCGGCCAATTGAAAACATATTTCTTTTGTTTAGTGTTTTAATAATATCTCGTCTATTATTGAAACAAAAATTTTCAATCAGACCCTGTTGACTTCTAAATTAATAACAGAAAGTTTTTGCAAGAGTAAGTTTTTTGATTAAAGTTATTCGTTTTCCAGTAAATGGCGTGTAAACCTAAAAAATGTTAAATTTTATTCAGATTTTTGATGTGTTCGAACTGAGATATTCGCGTTTTAAAAGTTATTCTCCCGTAAGACTCAATGCTGAGAGCGATTTTCAAAAATCGATAAAAAATACGTTTGGTAAAAAACATAAATAATTTTTTATATGGAGATATACCTTATGCACTGCACTATCCGCCCATGGTAAAAACTCGTTTTTTTTGTTTTAGTGCCCTTCTGCCCGCGGATTCGGATTCACTAAAGTGCAAGCTTCAATGTTATGAACAATTCAGCTTGTAACCCCGCGATGCCCGCAAAAGTAAGAGTAAATTAAAACTGGCACTCTACTGATATACAGTGAGAGAAAATAGTCGGAAAAAGCCGATCTATCTCTGAAAATAAAATATATGCGTACATGACACCTCCATGTATTATCGATAGTTTTTGCTGCAGAAGATTCTGAGAATATTTCATTTGCACAATACCTTATACCTAAAGTCAATTTGTTTTCCAAATATAAACGTAGATTGACATTTTACATCCTTGGATCAGGCTAGAACACAATGGATTATACTTTCTATCCTTAATAAACCGCTGAACATGAACAGTGCATAAAAAAATAAACTAAATTTAAAGATCGATATTTTAGTACAGTATTTCGGGAACGATACCTGCTACTCGCTCAACTTTAGCAAAAACCCGTAAATACACGATACACATATCACGGTATGATATTGCATAGACAGAACTTCCCATCGAGAAACGCATGACGTCACCTGGGAGCTATTTCGATTCTACTATGTAACGGTGTATAGAACATATGTTTTGAAATACAATATTCGCAATTTTGGATAATAGGTATCTTCCTAATTATACGTGTGACAAATAAAGAATAAAAGGTTCCGATTCTGCTATGTAAGCCAGTGGCGAAGCGTACGAGTAGACAAAGTAGACACTGTCTGCCCAAAAATTGTCTACTACAGTTTATCTGCCATTAATTTATTTGGTGAAATTGTACTAACTCTATATGCAGGGCCGTGGCTAAGGTGTTGGCCGCCCATGTGCAACTCAATATTTGCCGCCCCTCTTCCCATCTAGGTACTAATATTTAACGAAATGTATAAAAGTTGCATAGTTACTTTTTTACATATAGGTATCAATAGTAATCAATAAATAGGTAAATATTTACTCAAAAATTTAAAATACCTAATATCCAACACAGCCAAATGTAGGAAGTCTCCAAATTAAAATACAAATGTCTATTAAAATAGAATATATCTAAGTAACATAAAAAGTAATTAAAAGCGAACTTTTCGGGCTTTCGTTTCGTAAAACTTTTTGACGATGTCTTAAATATTTAATGTCGCACACACTTCATGTTCGATAGATAACATAGCTAAAGCAGAAAGTCTATCTTGCGTCTTCGAGGATCATAAATAGTTTTTAATAATTTTAAGTTTTGAAAACGACCGCTCACCCGTTCCTGCAGTAACCGGTAGAGTTAGGAATATGCGTACGATTATAGTTAAGTTTGGAAATGTTAACAGAAGATTATTTTCGTAAATGTATTCCAAAATATCACTAGGACTTTTTTCTGTGGTAAAATATGGTTCGATAGCTTTCGGTTCCTCTAATGTCACTTTCTGAGCTGTTTGTGTCTGTAAGGGCTTGATGTATTTTCTCACAATTGATTTTAATTTCGTCTTCGTTTTTAATTTTGGTATACCACATATTATATTAAAAATATCAGTGTGTTGTTAAACTAACTGGAACCGTTCTTCAATTGCCGTTAGGCAGCATCCAAAATCTACTTTAATGACTGTCAAAATTTACTTTAAATGACTGTTCAGGAGATAATAGGTCTGTTCTAGCAGCGATTTCAAACGGTTTCAAACCGTCCGGAGTTTGCGCATAACGATATAAGCGTCGCTTATATGGCTATGCGCAAACTCCGTACGGTTTGAAACCGTTTGAAATCGCTGCTAGAACAAACCTAATATACGTTCACCAGTTCCTTTATACTCAACATGACTTTTTTTTCTGGTTCGTTGAGTAGGTAAACTAGGGAATTAGGGTTGGCAAAAATCTGGGTTTTTGTATGCTCTGGGTGGGGTTTTGGGTATTTGTGTTTTTCTTGGGTATTTGGGTAATTGTTGGGTATTTCTCGTATTTCGGGAACTCTAACCTCAAATTATAGAAAAATAACATTAATTTTGAAATTTTGTCTAGACTGGTTGTTTTTGGTTAAGTGTTGTAATAAAATAGAAGGAGTGTTTTAGTGTGTTTCTTTTTGATATGTGAATTAAAAGTTAAAAGGTGAGTTTTACTTTTTTTAAACTATAAATATTTTCAACGTTAATTTTTCTTGTTTTTGTTTTGGAAGAATATGGACGAGAACCCAACGAACCTAGTTAAAGTTATTGTTGAAAATATACAATTTTAAGAAGTGGAATATTCATCAGGAAACGATATGAATAAAAACGACAATATAGAATACGGATGGAAGACTGTAACACCATCACAACTGTCTTTTGATAGTCTATCATCAATACCATCCACATCAACACAAGGAAATTCTGTGCCTAGAAAGTTGGAGGCTGATCAGGACGTTGTCAACGTCTTGGAGGGATCGTCGGAGATTTCAGACAGTGAGACTGAAACGGAGCAAAACTCAGAGAAAGAAGAAGACAAAGTTACTACAAGTGCAAAGCTAGCTAAAAAGCAAAGCAATACAGGAAGAGGAAAGGTTAGAAATGGTGTGAACTATTACGGAGGGGGTCGTCACAAATCTGTAGAGTGGGAATATGTTATTCGATTGACAGATGACACACTCAAGTGCAAATTTTGTCCTCAATAACTGACGGGAAAAATAGAGATGATTAAGGCAAGGCAAGTGAAAGTGTTCGACGTATCTAGACAGCCAGGTAGCCCTTTCGCCATTGTCCGATAATGGCAATATTTCTGTTTCCTCGTGCCTTACTCCTCAAGCAGAAGGTACAAAAAAACAGAAAATGACTAGAACAAGAACAAGATAGAGAATCTCCCCAATCGAGTGGCGGTGTTACAATGACTCCTAAAAGAAGAAGACAAACAGTTTTGGACAAAATAGTCATCAAAACAACAAAGGAAGAAAAACAAAAGTTACACCTCAAAATTGCAGAATGTTTTTATACATGCAATCTATCATTTTCCACAGTTGAACATCCGTCTTTTATTGAGATGATCCAATCCCTTCGACCAGGTTATACACCTCCCAACAGGCGACAAATTGCTGGAATCTTGCTGGATGAAATTTACGAAGTTTCTGAAAAAGAAATAAGGGAAGTTCTAATGCAGACTGAGGGAAATAGACCAGTTACTCTGATGTTCGATGGATGGTCTAGTGTTAGGAACGATCCAATTACATCGACAAATATTTGCACTGGAAGAAGTTCTTTTTTGTTATCTTCATTAGATTGCGTCGATGACAAAAAAACATCTAAATATCTTTTTGAAATCGCTGAAGGTGCTATTAAACAATGTAAGGAATTATACAATAAAGACGTTTTTGCAATAGTAACCGACAATGAAATAAAATAAAGAAATTTAGAAAAATGGTTGCAGAGAAATATCCCTCTATACTAACCTATGGATGCAATGCACATTATTTGAATCTATTGGAAAAAATTGTTTCGCCACAAACTTACTACTACAGCTCAAAATTCAGATCGTATTTTGGTGAACATGGCCGAGTTCTTCGCAAACCTACATTCGTGCCCTGCGAGTTCTGCAGCTCTAGAAAGGATCTTCAGTTCTTATGGTTTGGTGTGGACTGATCTTCGGAATAAGTTACTGCCCGATAAAGTAGAAAAGCTTGTAAAAATAATAAAAATGAGCCACTTTAAAAAAGAGAAAAAGTTGTTTTAGGTTTTTAATTATTATTTTTATTTTATTTTGTTCCTAATGAATAAGCCGTTTTGTATATCATATTTTAAAGTAAATTTTTTTTGAAACTCGGGAATAAGAATGTAAAAACTGATCTATCAGTACCTGTCTGTTTCCAAGTGAGATATATTTTATTTTGTTCCTAATGAAAAAGCCGTTTCGTATTTTATATTTTAATGTAAAATGTTCTTGAAACTTAGGAATAAGAATGTAAAGACTGATCTATCAGTACCTGTCTGTTTCCAAGTGAACTACATTATATTTTATTATTAAATACTATATAAAAATTATCTCGATTGTGTCTCATTTTTTTATAAACACCTCAAATTCTTCGGGCTTTTGTATGGGTTTTTGTATAGGTCGTTGGGTGGATTTTTGACACAAAAACCCTGTGGGTTTTTTAAATGGGTTTTTCGTTTTGCCAACCCTGTGGGGAATGCGTCTTCAATGCTAGCTTTTGTAGCTATCTGTCTCGATTCGACTAAAAACACTGAAAAATTTCATCAGAACGTTTTGTTACAAAATATTTTTTTTAAATAAATTATTAAGTACATCAAGTGAAGATTTTATGACAAATTTTAGACTTAATGTCAACTTTGGAAGATGCTTTAATAAAACATTTCATCTAATATTTGACAACGAAGAAAATACGTATAGTTCCTGTACAGTATTAAAAAATCCCACCGACTCGAAACTTATTTTTACTGCATCATTTACAACCAAATTCAAACTGTAAGCAGAACAGGGAATAAAAAATGCTCGAGGATATTTCTCTAAGATTTTTTTTGCAATCCAATGTGTTTACCACGCATATTGGCGCCATTATCGTAACATTGTCCACGCAAATTGTTCATATTTAAATTTAATTATCTGAGTTTATTTTCTATGAATTCAAAAAGACCTTGTTCAGTGACGTCAATCACAGAAGAAAAGCCTAGAAAGTATTCGAATATCCGAACTGGTGCTGAGGTTGACACATCATATTACATTTGTTATTTGTTCTGTGTGCGTTATATCTGAGGTACAATAACAGAAAAATATTTTGATTCTTGAATTTGTTTTAGTATTACATCCTGAACAGAGTTTGCTAATAAAACAATCAATTAATTTTGGTGTTCCCATCCTAAATAATGTGGTGTATTTGTATTCTTCAATCCCACGCGACGAAGCTGCTCCGATAATACAGCGTAAAACTTAGAAATCATTTCATCTAACTGTAAATAATTTGCATTATTTAGTTAAAATGATTTATTATATGATCCTCTAAAGGCCAAACATTGATAAAGGTTTAAAATAAAAATTTTACGATAGATATTATGATATTAATCTCCCAAAAACAGCTTCTCAATGTTTTTTTTTCCATTTCATATAATCGTTGATGCCCAGAGTCAATGATTAATCCTTTTTTTAATACTGTAGAGAGTTGAAACGTTGTTTAAGATTTTGATTCGTGTATTTTTAAAATAATAACTAAATGTTGCCAATCGCTTACCCGACTAAATCCGTTTAGTAAATGTGGGCTGCTTTCATCGCAACAAAACAGTTTACAAGGTGCACAAAAAGCACTATTTAGTGATACCGAATGAAGTAACCACGGGCAATGTATTTTATCTTGATTAGGTAATGTGCGATAATAATAAGTTTCTGAAAATGTTCTTGTAAAATATCCTAATATTAGTTAAAATATTTAATAAACATATTTTT
>MU192039.1:14492-31769 GCA_016904865.1 Pissodes strobi
TTGTCAATACTCACGTAAGTGTGATCTTATAAAACACTAATTTTACATTCTGTTATTTCTATCTCGGGGAAAGTTAAAGTTTTTAATTTGCGGAGGAAAATTTTCAATAATAAATTGAACTTTCACTTGGATTCATTTTTGCAGACTATTTTCCGGGATCGTCCGAAACCAAGTATTGGAGCTTTCTACACTGAAAGCCGGATTAACTCGAACATTTTTTCTGTTTTGGTTGGTGGTTTCAGCATCAGCACTCGCGCTATCGCTATTACTGTCATTAGACACCTCATAATTCCCATCACTATCTGCAGAAGAATCACTTTGTTTTGAACTTTTTCCCATAGTTTGGATTGGATTTTGAAGTTGAAGGTACTAAATTTTTATCCGACATTTCTTTATTTTCTTCTCTGCTTATGTCCCCGAAAGTCGTTTTCGTCTTCTTTCGGACATTTTTAAAATAATCACAAAAAATGTCAAAACAACACGAATTTAACAAAGTAAGACAAAAAGCACTTTACGTAATATAGTTTCTCTTGTTTGTCCAAATAATAATCGTAACCCGTACCCGTGAATAATAATAATATTTTTAATAGATACTAATAATAATTGCTTTATGTTCTAGGTATTCGCGACGGTCGCGTAACGTAAAACGGTAAACAAAACAAAATTATAAATATATAGCAATTATCAACGTATTGCTTAAACGTTTAAACTAGTTGGGTTGCCCGTAAATAGGTAACTAAAAATTAAAAGAAAAATGTGATTATATTTTCCCTTAGGAGGATCACAACTAAGTTCGGCATTGGAACACATATAGGCCTTTGATAGGCCAACCAAGAACAAATTAACATAAAGCTGCGACCACCAAAAAAAGGTAGTACTAGTCGTCCTTTTTAACATACTAAAAGTCCCCGTTGATCCTGTTGACGAAAACGCTTCAAAATTAGTCCGCCATCTTGAAAAATGGTGCTTTTTTTTTTATAAATTCCGTAATAACTTAAAAACTACTATGTATATCAAAAAATATCAAGAGATCGATATTAATAAGCATAAAAAAATAAGGTGTTTTATAACTTCCAAAATAAAGGGGATTTGCAAAAATATGTCCTTAAAAGAAATTAATTTTTTAAGCCAAATTTTTAATGTATTTTTAAGTCGAAATGATTCGATTTCTCCTTGAAAGATGCAACAGAACCTATTTTGAAAGAATTGAAAAATAGAAAAAAAATCGCACGCGACTTCAGTAGAACAGGAAAGCTATGGTGTGAATATTGGGAACAAATTGACTTGGTCAAGATGTTTATTTTATGCAGAGAGAATCGGGGATTTTGAACTTCATTTATATTGTGTTAAAAATATGCTGCCGTATTTCCATTCAAGTGGACACCTCTGTTACGCTAAATCGGCCCATCAATATTTGCAGCAGATAAATCACTTGAAAACTTTATTAAGAGGTGATTAATATATCAAGTTTACAACTTCTTTTGCAGTTAGGTATAATTCAGACAAATTTTGGTCTGGTTTATGGACGGATGTTACAATTGAACAGGTCTTCATGAGGTCCATGAAGTCAGAAGGAGGGTTAACACGTGGAAAGGGTTTAAGGAAGCTGTATTGAGGAAATGGATATTGTCCTTGCCAGAATCTACCATAGTATGTAACTCTTTAGAAGTGTTTGCAAAGTCGAAACCATGTTATTCAGAGCAGCATAAGGAGCTACGTGATCCAAGGGGAAACCGAGATTTTAATGATCTTCAGAAACTTCTTAATTGGCTAGAAGGTAATAACCCGTTTGATAATCAAATTAGCTCGTTAATGTCTATTTCATCAGGTACAGTGGCTTCAAATATGATTAACTGTGACTCTGCGAAAGAAATAGGGGAAAATCTTTTACTTAAATGTATTGGTAAAGATTTTCAAGATCTCCGTTTAAAAAGAAACGATAAAGTTAAACCTTTATCTTTTATGCTCAAAAATTTAAAGGTATATGACCAGGAAGCGCAAGTTAATCCAACACAGCTTTTGAACCGAATTCTTTGTACATTCAAGTCTGAAGAAACTTTGAAGAAATGTTTTGAGTTTGAACTCGCACCTTTTCCTTTTACCATCACAATCAGTGTTGGTTATAGATGGAGGGCATTTAACTTCATAAAGTGGTATGGCAATTCCCCGCAACATACGGAGAAATTCTAAGCAAATACGTAAATTATGTTACTTATCATTATAGTTCTAATTCAACAATAGTGTTTGATGGGTATGATATTGAAAACTCCACAAAGCGTCAGTAACAGATTCGCCGTACAAGGAAATTTTCTTGTATTGATATCACATTTACGGAAAATACTGCAAGTAAGTCCAGCAACATTTTTACCCAGCGTGAAAACAAGACATTATTCATCAGAATACTTACAAAAAGGCTTGAGGGTGCAGAAATGCGAGTAATACAAGCCCAAGGAGATGCTGATACTGTTTTAGTTGAGATGGCCTAGGTGGTTCTGGCTCACTATTGGTTCTAGTTGGCGATGATACGGACCTTGCTGTGATTTTAACTTACAGGGTAGATCATCAAAAAATATTTATGTTACGGCCAGGCAGATCTGGCAAGCCAGATAAATTCACAAATATTTTACATTTAAACTTCTAGAGAAAGACACAAAGATGCAGATGGATGTCTCCGTATTCCTGAATCCAACATCAAATGAAAACAACATCATACAATCAGGTGATGAGTTCCTCGTGACCTTGTATGGAAAACACTCATTGGCAAAAAATCTCAATGAACTGAGATACTACAAATATAAATCGATCACAGCCCGACAAGCTTTCAACACAAATTTCGAGTTAGCCTCTTTACCGTCCACATCGAAAGCATCAAAATACCACCATTTCAGAGTGTACCTGCAAATATAAGAATGGATTGGGAATTTAAAAAATCCCTTGGAATGGGGCTGGACTAAAAAAATAAATTGTTGACCCCTTTGACAACATCACAACCTATAGCCCCTGATTTTATATTAACTATGATTTATTGTTCATGCAAAGCAGGATGTAATAAGCTCTGTGGCTGTAGAAACATGAATATGTTTTGTTCAAGTCTATGTGCAAATTGCAATGGTATATCATGTTCTAATTCTGGTGTTCAACTAGATGACGATGAAGAAGTTTGATTATCGTTAATTATATTATTCACATTAAAAATCTTTTTTTGTCATTTATGCAATTTGTTTACAAATATTTTTAGGTACTATAAATATGAATGTATACATTATTATGATATTTATGTCGCATTTTTAGTATTTGCTTCATATTAATTTGTATGTATCTTAAAAACTATTACAGATAAATAAACTAGTAAGCATTCGTTTTGTTGATCATTTTATGCTTCTCAATTTTGCTCTCCTTCATTTGTTTCATATCTCCTATAGTTTCGTAGTTACGGACCCATAAATAAAAAATTGACCCATTTTCAAGATGGGGGACTGATTTTAAGGCCTTTTGATAAACGGGATCAATGGGGACTTTTGGTGGGTTAAAAAGGAAGAATAGTACTACCTTTTTTTGGCGGTCGCAGCTCTATGGTAATTTGTTCTTGGTTAAACATTAGTTGTACTGGCCTAATAAAGAAAAACATTTAAAAGCGAATGCCGCCCAGACCGCCCTAAATAAAAAAGTGATTTATTGCTTACATTTATTTACCAGAACCGATGACGAGGGCGGCCATAATCCGACAAAAAATAATTCGTCATATCAGCAAAACGACAGTTTCAAAGCAAAAGCAAAAGTAGATAGAATACAATAATATTTCTGTTTGGATTAGGATGAAAGAAAGAATGATAGGCCACAATAACTGTGAAGAGGCTAAAGTAAAGTTATAAATTTCCTAGATCTGTTGAATTTAAAGACGCATTATTATTTTATTTAAATGTATAAAAAATGATCAGGTGTGCTTTGGCTGCCCCTATTTATGGTCGCAGGTCGCCCGTTTGCGGTGCACACTTTGCACAGATGGTAGCGGCGGCCCTGGCCATATGCAAACGTGACATAATGTATATAGGGCGTGAATTAGAACCTTTGTATTTTTTCAAAAGTAACTCCCAGAATTCTCAAAACAAATTTTTATTTTTTTTCTTCGCCAAAATGATCTTTTCGTTTTTTTTTTACTCAAAGCCTCAACTATTTAATACAAACATTACAGTTTCATGATCATTTAGGCATAGGCCGTTTTTAGTATTTTTGTTATTATTAACATTCGAACTGATATTTGTTTTTATATAACAATTAACTTTCTTTGAACTTTTAATTTATTATGAAATGTTCAGAATTATATTTTGTTTAAGCACCAAACGAAAAAACAACATATGTAACAGTAACCGTTTTCTGGTTACTTTTACTTTTGAAACAACTATTTAACTCAAGTTACCTTTATAAAGTAAGAAAGTCGCTTTCTTAAAAATAAATTTGCAGTGTTTTTTTTAACGAAATTAACCGGGAAAATAAAGATAGTGAAACTACCCATACCCCGGTCGTGTGTATACACGCCAGAGTATAGTATTATTTCTTTGAAATAATTTATTGTTGAGGACCCTGTATTTTAGCTGTGCGCTTAGCAGGTTCTTTTAGAGTTTGAATAAGTTTAAGTTTGTTTATCGAATCTTCGAGTAGCGTACCTCTTGTCTGAAAAGCTAATAACAGCAATAATAGCCAATTTTCGAGAAACACAATTTATTTTAATAATAATTAGAAATTTATACATTGAACAACCCAGCGCACTATCAATTTTAAACCATAGGAAGTTTAGCAATTTAGTAAAGTAAAAGTCGTATAATTGAAATATTAATCATATCACAATTTTAACAAATAAAACCCTACGCAATTTGTCAATCACTAAATTGTACAGTAAAATTGCAACAAATAAAATCATACACAAGTTATCAATTTGGTAAATTAAAGTCGTACAAATCGAAATTAAATCACAACACAATTCAACTAAAGAAATTGTTATGCGCTTTATCAATCAATAAATTGGACAGTAAAATTGTAACAAATAAGATCATATACAAGTTTATTATTTTGGTAAATTAAAGTCGTACAAATGGAAATTAAATCACAACACAATTCAACTAAAGAAATCGTTATGCGTTTTATCAATCAATAAATTGGACAGTAAAATTGTAACAAATAAGATCATATATAAGTTTATTAATTTGGCAAATTAAAGTCGTACAAATGGAAATTAAATCACAACACAATTCAAGTAAAGAAATCCTTAGGCATTTTATCAATCAATAAATTGGACAGTAAAACTGTAACAAATTCAATGGTATAAAGAATATATCCAACTTAGTTTTATAAACATTAATTATGTTTGACCAAACTATGGTGACCAATTTGCATGAAACCGCTATCAAAAATAAGTGGCAAGTAATGGCCCACGGCGAAAAGGTATACTTCATATTTACATTACATCCATTTCACCTCATTTGTTCACATCTATCAAACCGCCAATAACCAACCAACAGACATTATATGCCTAATTGCACGTAAGTCAGTCCCTTGCACCAGAAACTCTAACCTTGTATACTATTAACTTACAGTACATCAAATATCTTTAGTTTTTATAATGTTTTTCATTTCAAGCGGGGGGGGGGGGGGGGGGGGGGGTTACTCCAGCCGCGGGTGGATAGCACACCAGGCAGAATTTTACTTTTTGCACGCGGGGAAGGTGCTTCAGCCGCGGGTCATTCATTGTAGATTTTGAATGTTTGCAAGCTTCATAACCCATTCAAAAAGTAATTAATTTTTAATTATGTATAGTCAATATTAATAACCAATTTCAGCAAACCAGCCAAACCTATATCTAAGTTGTCTTTAAGGCCTCCATATTTGATTCAAACCCTTTTAAATATAAACTTCACATTACTTTATGTCAAACCCTACATTGTGTCCATAATTGATTCTTGGAATCATTTATACATATTTTATACCTACGGAGTGTTTACCATTTTCTTTATTTACATGGCCTAATTAGCCTGTCTGAAACCCGTTACTCTTGTCTAATTTGACCGGGATACCGTTCCCTAAATCTGTACCACATTTATGCCATCGGCAACGAATATTTATTTTTTTTATGATTATCTTGAATCAACTCATGATACATGTAGTAAATTGGTAATTTGATTTTATTTATTAAAGTGATTTAACCTTAGTTGATGGCACATAAGTTTATAATCTTTTAATTCCCAAAGAAAGCGGACATAATAATTATTATCATGTTCGTCTCGTGACACAAGTAACTTGTGTTGGTAAATTTATATTAGTTATTTATCTATTTTGCTTTATCAAACCCGATTTATAGAGTCAGATAACTGAATAGGTGTAATACATTAACGAAAGATGTGACTATTCTATTCTAAGGAAATAATTTCCCACCTGTAATTTTACATAGTTCACTTTGGACTAATTCAGGATCGGTTTGTTTTGACTCTACTGTCTTAGTACGTGTTCGCGTGACTTTCGGCAGTTTGCTAGATAATTTAAGTTTTACTTTAGCTTTATTTTACTTGAAAAGCAAAGAGGATATAATCGAATAATTGTCAACAGTTTCGCAGCCGCACAAAGACGTCGCTCTGCTGCCAAGAACCTAGATTACACGTCGCCAAAGGGAAACCTAACTTAATTAATACCTATGAATGTTGTTATCATTTTTAATATTAGATGTAAGATGTACAATTGATAAATTTAATGATTTTACTAGTGTGTGGATAAACGTTTTTCACATACGGTTGCGGGGCCCTCTAGCTCGGGGGCCCCGTATTACAACGCGGGTGATACCGCGGTAGTTACGCTCCTGTCAATAAAATACATTTTTCGTGGCATAATAAAATGCTCGTGACATAACGTAAGCCTTTAGTTTTTGAGAACTTCGTGGATTTATTTATATTTTTGGTTATGAATTATTTTAATAACTATGCATTTAACCTTGAATTATATTTCTCAAACGTAGTAAAGTAGTAAAAGTAAAAGGAGAGAATATCAAAGAATAAGTAAAAATGAGATTTAGCATAATTTTCCGGACCGTTTTTTTTTAATCCACTTTCTGAGATGGATGGTGGATTTTGTATAGGTACAGAAAGGCTGCAATTAAATGGAGTACAAATTTTAGGCCCGAATTGAAAAGCCAAGATTTGATGGTGATATAAAAAAATCAAATCATTGTCTAAAAACAATGTACCTACCTACGTCATTAAATTCTCCGCAAAAAAGTATCTTAAGGAAGTGCTTGTCTTTGCAAATATCCTGCCAAAAAAACTAAACTTTTAGTACTAATTCTCGGTTATTTTCGGATGTCTCCAGAAGAAGCCTGACTTTTCTAGTTGTCTTGACCGTATATTAATCAGCACCAAAGTGCGCGACTTTGCTTCTATTTAACCGATCCCGGATCTTTTATAATTTCTGAGATTCTTTTAATAAAACTTGAATTTGGGACCGAGTGTACAGTATGGACACACTGCCGTCAGGGATGGGTAATGACGCGTCGAAAATTAATTTTCGACGTTGGTGTCGAAAAACCCGTCGAAAATGTTAAATATTGTCGAATATTGTCGAAAATGTCGAATATTTTATTCCCCCATGGACTAACATACCTTTTAAAAATACGTTCTCAAAGGCTTTCCAGTGTATCTAAATACTTTTTCTAAATGGTTCTTTGTTCACGATCACGACAGATTCACGAAAAAAATTAAAACAAACACGCCTTCTTCCATTTTGTGTAAATACATTTGACAATATAACAGCATATTTTACTGAACGACCCTGCGACGGCAACGATCGAGGCACGCATTCGGGGAATACCCTCAAATTGAACGGGAGTTTGGCGGACGGGCGGTGATTTCCAGCCTGGTTATTTGATTTTAAACAAAGAGTTGCTGTTAAAAAAGGTGATTTATATAATTGTATTAGTTTAGTGTAGTGTGTACGTGTACCGTGTACTGTGTAAGTCTATATAGATAATTTGAATAGCGTATCGGAATTGATATAAAAAATATATTCAATGGCTGGGCGACCTCAACGTACACTTTGGAAACAATATGGTTTTGATTTGATTAAAGTTCAGGGGAAATGTGCAGCTTTATGCAGCTACTGTGACAAAACTGTAAAAAATACAGGCAAGAAAAGACTACTGAGGCATAGAAATGTTTGTCAACAGAATACACAATCGAAGGGTAAGTAAAAATAAAAAGTACTACTATTTTTCTTTGTATGTAGAAAATGTCGCTTCATCGGCGCAGCGCTGTTGCCGTTGCCAAACTGATTTGGCACGTTTTAATAGCTACATATTCACCGCGCTTTTAAACTCGCATTCTATTCTATAATAATAAACTAATGTTTCTGTGTCAAATTTTAGTAGGATATAAAAAATAAGGGTAGAAAGTATGGATGGAAATTTCAGGGACCGTCGACATAAAGGAGTGGCTTTTGCAAAAAAAATATTCATAAGAAACTATGCATTTAAACTAGTAAATTGAAAGAATAAAAATTGCGGTAAATGCCCTTTTGTAAGAATTATTTCAATCAATCGATTTACAATCGACTAAAATCGACTTCTCTATCTCTTTAGCCTTTTTTAATTTTTGTTTTTGAGTAGGTAGGTACTCAGATTTCATTTTTTGAATGCTTTTGGCGTTTTGGTGGAGAGCGAAAGGTAAAAGCTTAAAAGGAAAGCGGAAAATTTTTAATATTTTGCAAAAAATAGTGCAATAAGTATATAATTTTATTAAATGGAAAAATGCTTTTTAAAGCTGAAAATATATTTTTATCCGATCGGACGAAAAACGACACCTATCCGATGTGTTTTCTCACCGCAAAAGTCATGATTCCAGTATATTGTATTCGTTGCTTGGCAACATGCAATAACTGTACAAGAATAGAAAATAACAGTCCGGGAATATAACATTCCCGTCCTAGGCCGGGAATGTAACATTTCTGTCATATTCTAACGCCTTGTTTGTCAGATCTGACGTCTATCAAAAGTAACATTTAGCTGTAGTTTCCGTAGCTACGCAATAAACTTCAAGCTCGCTCGATTCAAAACTTGATATTATGTTGAGTTTAAATTTAAAATACCGTTTTTATTTACGATAATATTTGGCTCTATTTATATAAGTACGTATTCTAATTAATTTCGATCGGATAAAAAATAGTATGTGCAACTGGTAGGAAAAGCACATTCCTGGACTCCTGTGTTGCTGGCCTCGGCTGCGCCTCGTCCAGCAACTACCACAGCCGTCCAGGAATGTTTTGCTTTTCCTCCTAGTTACACAATATACTATTTTTTTAATTTAAAATTTTGATGTGGAGAGCCGAGAGACTGATTCCAATTGCATATTGCGACAAATTTTTTGCTATGTATAGTCAAACCAGAAAACCTTGCAAAAGGCAGTTGTGGAAGTATCCGACTCAGACGATGAAGATGATCAGCCTTTGTCAAAACTTTTAAAAAGAAGTGAAAATAGCAATTTAGGTAAAATTCCTAATAACAATGATCTAACATCTGGAAATGTAAATATTGTTACCTCGGCTGAACCTGGATATTACTGCATTGACGATGAAGAACAACATAGCATAAGGGAAGAAACAGATACCACTGACACTGAAACACTGGAAATATTGGAATCTTTCAATATTGATGCCCCTGACCCTAGTACTAGTGGACCTAGTGGTATTAGTTGCAGTTTTTTTGGATCCTCCTATTCCTCCTTATGCAGTGTAAACATGGTAAGCTTTAATGAAAATTATTGTCCTTGGGGAAAATAATAATTTGTAATTTTTTTCAGTTGCAAAAAGAAACAAGGAATTATCAGAATCGACAATGGTAAAGCCTCCCAATCACAGGAAAGGTTCAAGTAATACAAAGAGTATTATTAAAGGCAAAGGTTCTGGTAGGTACTCTCTCGCAATTTTGTGACAAAATGTCGCCCAAAGAAAAAGAAGATCTAGATAAAGCCTTGGCTACATTTATGTTTGGATGCAACATACCTTTTTCAGTCGTGGAGTCTTCACATTTTAAAAATTTCATAAACTCTCTTTGCCCTTCATACAAGTTACCCACAAGAAAAACTTTAACCAACTCGTTACTACCAAAATGCTACGAAAATTGTAAGAATTTTGACGCCGAGTCCGTTATGTTGATTGACGATTGGAAAAATTCTTCTAATAATACGAAGAATGTAGTATGTAGTATGCCTTATTCATAATGTAGAAGGTGATATAGCTTTCCTTGAATCTTATGATCTCACAGGAGAAAAGGAAACTGGAGATAAACTACAGGAAATTGTCGAGCAATGTGTAATTTTAGCAAAAGAATTATATTGTAATACTAATATTTATGCAATCTGCTCAGATAATGCTAGTAACATGAGAAAGATGGGTTCCCAAGTCAATCTTTGGTACTCAAATTGCAATAGTCATACTGCAAATCTTTTAGAAAAAAAATTGGTGTCAGATCAGGAAGACTACAAACCGTATTAAAAGAATTTTCATCACCTGATCTGGAAAAAAGTATATTAAAACATAATGGAAAAATAATAATATTAGCTGGCGAAACACGATGGTGTTCATTTAGAGACTTTTTTGTTAACTATTTATATAATTTAAAGGCCATGAGAAATGTGATTGCAGAAGATAATACGAAAATCAAACCAAATGTAACTAAACTTGTTTTTGATGAAAATTTAAAAAAGCAAGTAGAGGATAGCGTTAAGTTATTCGATCCCGTATGCAAGCTTTTAAATAAATTACAGAGCACACAGGCGTCAATTGCTGATGCAGCTGAGGAATGGTTAACATTGCGTTTACCAGATGGCTTTGAAGTATATGACCATTTTGTGAAAAAACAACAGAAACAAGCATTAAATGTTTATTCTCTATCAGCAAATTTTTTATATCCACTTTATAGAGGTAAGATGTTATCAGAAGAAGAAATACGAGATGTAGAAAATTTTCTTATAGATTATTTAAGTGTTGATGCATTAAATGATTTCCATTTGTATAAAAATAACAAAAACTTTTTCCAAACAAATTGGGAATATGCAGACTTTTTGGGGATTGGCCGAAAGACACCATTCAGAACTGGCTAAGTTAGCCATGAAGTTAAATTCAATACCAGCCTCTTCGGCACAGCTCGAGAGACTTTTCTCAAATTGGTCCTTAATTCACTCTAGGCTGAGAAATAGACTCAGTTCAGAAAATTCGAAAAAACTTACTTACATCTATTACCACTTGAAAATAAGGGATGAAAACAGAAGTGATGAATATTAGTTTGTTTTTATACGATATTTTAAATGCCAATTTTTGAAATCCTTTGTGAGTGTACTTTAGGTTTATAGTCATGTTGTTAAGTTGACAATTGACATATTTTTATTAACCATCTGCGGTTTGTATTTCCATGCTTTTTAACAAATATATTAATATTAATACACATTGATTTATAGTTATTACTATACGATAACCGAGACTATAACCAACTACCCTCTTTGGTTATAGTAAAACCAAATTAAAATTTCCAAATATATTTTTGACTGTCGAATATGTCGAAAATTAATGGTGTCAAAAATAATTTTCGACGCGTCGAAAAAGGCGTCGAATATGTCAAATTTTCGACGTACCCAACCCTGGTAATGCTACAAATGAGGTAAAATTTGTTAGGTCGCTTACACAAAAAGGTTTTGCTGACTTTTATAAACAAATTTGCAGTTAGGATTGGAGTAGTCTCAGATACTTGGAGGTAAGCCCTAGTGAACTTATTTCTAAATTTCTAAATATGTTTTCAACTAGTGTTGATGAATGCTTTCCTCTAAAAGTTGTAAAAAACTCAGTAGTGAGGGGGATGGCCTGGTTCACGGAAAATCTAAGAATTATGCGTGAGGAGTTACACTTTCTTTCTGAACTGTGTCAAAATTTTTCCTCAGTTGACCTTGTGGATATTAAAAATGCATATCGTAAAAACTACAAAAATGAAATTAGCATTAAACAATAATATTATTTGCAAGAGCTTAAACTTGCCGAAAACTTGTTGGGACCTTATAAACCAAAAAAGGGCATGTAGTAATAAAACAACATTCCAAAGTAAATTTGACTTGGAAAACCTAAACAAGTTTTTTGTAAGTGTAACAACTTCCATAAAAACCAAAATTAAGGCATCATCAAACAGTGTACCTTCTCACAAAATTTTAAAAAGTAATAAGTCATTGCCTCCTTTTTCATTTAAATTAGTGACATATAATGAGGTTAGGGAGTGTATAAACGACCCTAAAGCCTAGACTGTCATAACATTAATGCCAAAATGCTAAAGAGTGTTAAAGAAACTATTTTATACTCACTGACCGATATTGTAAATAGATGCTTGAAGGAGGGAATTTTTCCTGTCGGTCTTAAAATTGCTACAGGAATTCCGTTGCCAAAAAAAGCCAATGTTAATGATCCAAGTGACCTTAGGCCATTATCCATTTTACCATTGACAGGGAAAGTTTTTGAAAAAAATTTGAAATCACAGATTGTTGCTGAAAGATACAAGCTTTTTATGTTTAGTCAGATTGGGTTTTGGGCGAAAAAATCTACAACTGATGCTCTTATTTGTTTGGTGGAAAAGATTGTTGATGGCACGGAATGTAGGGACATTGTGGGCTCAGTCTTTTGCGACTGAACAAAAGCATTTGACTGTTTGTCTCACGGTCTCCTTGTTTCGAAGCTTGAACAATATAACTTTGATCCTGTAAGCATTAAGCTTTTAAAATCTTACTTGAGTGATCGCAAGCAGTTTGTTTCTATGAATGATATTAATGGTAAACGCGCAAGCACTAGTGCTATCATATGTGGGGTGCCTCGGGGCTCCGTGCTTGGGCCCATTCTCTTTTTAATTTATATATATATGATCTGAGCTTGGGCCCGGGGGCGGACCTTGTGTTATTTGCTGACGATACCACAATTTTGGTAAGAAATTCCAATGCTAGTGAGGTAGAACCAAGTATATCTAACGTAAAAAAAATGGCAAGTGAGTGGTTTGCTTGAAATGAACTGTCATTAATTGATACTAAAACACAAACAATGTTATTTAGCCATAAAAAAGAATATGCCAGACAAGAGACATGTAAGTTTCTTGGTTTCAATTTAGATCCAATTTTATCATGGGAGGATCACATTCATTTCTTGGCTCGTAAATTATCAAAAAATATTTTCTTGATCAGGTCCCTAAAAAATGTGTTACCTAGAGAATCACTCTTATTAGCATACCACTATTTGTTTATGTCTCATTGCAACTATGATGGCCTCAAAGACGTTTAATAAGTAAATGTCTTTGGATGGCCTTCTTGTTTGGGGTCATTCTCCACATACAGAGAGAATATTTAAATTGCAAAGAAAGGTAATTAGAATATTGTTTAATAAAGGTTACAGGGAGGATGTATCTGAAAATATTAAGGAAAATGGCTTACTTACCTTATCAATTTTTTATGTCTCAAATATATAAAGAGTAATCTGGAGAGGTACACTAATCAGGAGGATATTCATAATTATTATACCCGCAATAATGGGGACATCAAGTTAAATTTTCTCAGACTCTCTCATAACAGATATAGTGTCAACTATTATGCGCCGCTTTTCTTTAATAAACTACACAGAAATATTCAGATGCTTGATTTTAAAAGATTTATCCAAGTAACTAAATCTGCACTATGTAAGAGTGCAATCTATAAATTTGAAGATTTTTTGAGTGGATCTGTCGTTGTTTAGGCTTAGCATGTTGACAGCTTGAGGGGGTGCTGGATTTGTTTTGTACTTTTTAAAGGTTTTTATTAAGAATTTAACTTTTATCGATATGGTATGTGGTTGGAGTGTGTATGTCTAAAATGTAAAATAGGTTTGAGAACACCATTACTGTGATATATAATGTGACGTACTTAGTTTAACTATAATATAGTGTTCCAAATTTTTTTATTTTTCTTTACTTTAAATGACTTGTGTAAACAAATGTAATTTTGTATTAACACGTAATATATGAATTTGAATTTAGAAGCGAACATTCTGAAATTGGTAGATGGCTACGAATGACTTTTGATCTCGTGATGTTAGCGACTGCTTTGATTTTGATTAACTTGCGATAGCACCAACAGACGAAGATGTTCAAAGGTATTCAGATTATTTAATAGATAATTATATAACACAAGATTCTCTCTTTTCACCTTACCTTTGGGATCAGCACTCAGCTGAACTTACGCGCACTACTAATGCCTGTGAGTCTTCTTACAAAGATTTCAATGCGTCTTTTTATAAAACACATCCTAACATTTTTATTTTTTTTGGAAAAACTTAAAGAATTTCAAACTGACTGAAATTAGTCGACAACATTTCATTAAATGAATGAATGAAATTTCACTGTGCTGTTACCTACTAAAGATTGAAATTATGAAAGTTATTATTTTGTATTAGTTGCTATTTTAAATGTAAAACACTATGTTGTATAATAAACAGATTTATAAAAATCAAACCGTGCTTTATTAGATAAATCTCGGGAACCAATTTACACATAAAGGTCAGGCAAACTAAAAATGTTGGGAACCAATTTACACATAAAGATCAAGTCAACCAAAAATATTGGGAACCAATCTACAAATTATTCTTGACTCTTCTTAGTTTGGGAACCAATTTACATGTACCCTCTTGAAGCGCGTATTTGGCCATAATAAATTGTTAGAGCATACTGAACATAAATGACAACTAGTGACAGATGTAACTTGATTACTATGGTTACCATATCGTTTAAAAATCATATAATTCTTATTGGAAAACCCTTTAGAAAATCATTATGGTAACTATAGAATATTTCATTACCAGTCCGGAAACTAGGCCTGTCCGGTGCGTGCACGAAACTTTCTGGTGTGAGGCGTAGCCGAATACCGGAAGTCGTGTAAGCACGGGAAAAGCTGTTTCTGGACGCGTAATAATCGATAATTTTCATAATACCTCTCTGAAATTAAAACAAAAAATAATTATTATAATTTTACGTAGGTATCCAAAACCATGTCATAATGCATTTTGAATTAAAATGTAGGTAAACTTGCAAGACAAGCAAGACACAGGTATCTAATATTTATCAAGCGTTGTTTTGGAAATGTGTTTGTATGCTCTATTGTAATTGAATAGGCAGCTAGTTTTGATGTATTTCTGACAAGTAAAGTCAGAATAAATAAAATAAGTTTACTTAAAATTAGACCATTGACGCTAAAATGTACTAGATTACCTTTGTAGACTGCATCTCTGTATAATTTTAACCCAATTTATTATACCTCATGCTTATTTTGTAACTAAATAGCCGCAAATTTAGCTCTTGAAATTAGGGAACGGGTAAAAATTTCGCGTGGGCCCGCACCGGACAACTTTTTCCCATACGGGCGCACCGGAAAGACTTACTTTCTTTACTCTCCAGAGACGTCGAAAATAATAGTTTTCAGAGAGGTATTATGAAAAAGCAGTATAGTAATAAATGTGGAAAGAGGTACAGAGAAAATATAATTTAACTGATAGAAAGTAGCTGATCCAGACAACTTTTAAATATAAATAGCTTCACTTAACGGTATTGAGATAGTGATCCATGTCCGTTATTGGGCTATAAAAGAAATAGTTGGAATCGTTATATATTTAAAGTGCACTTTAAGATTAATGCACGCAATAACTTACTTGGAAAACTTACAATCGCGTCGATCTGACAACAATGAGGTGACCAAACCACATGCATATTCGAGACCCGAGCCTAATAATGAATAATATAACACTTAAATGATTAAGCACTAAGATCACCAAGATTTATACCCATCCTGATTAATCTTATTAACATCGATTTAAAAGTTAACTGAATGTTAAAAATCACACCCAAGTTGCACATTTCTGAAATCGGCTTCAGGATAGCCCAATTTAAAAAATATTTATTCTAAGGTATATTATCAGATCGACCAAATGAGAGAACCACAAAAGTATCCGTATGGGATACCCGAAAGAGCAGATTCTCACTTAATATAAAGTTATTTATGTGCATGCATTGGCTTCGTCTAGTTTAAAAAATCATCAAAACCAAAAACTCTCAGCTATTGTAACAATAGTCTACTAGACCTGTCACTTCTCGAAAAGTTAGTGTAAATACCATCGACACACACTATCTCCTCGAAGGCCCTCATCAAAAACTGCTTATCATTTCCAATAAACTCTTTACGTCTCCAATTCAGCACGTCCAATAAAAGCTTATCAAAGGGTTTAGATATGGTTTTGCAACATCTCGATAGTTACCGATATCTTGCTGATTTCAAAATAGGAATCAAATAAATAGTTTTACAATAAGCAGAGAAATTGCTCTCATTAACCAATAAATGCAAGTTCTTATAAACACTTGCAGCAAGCCATCTGGACCAGGAGGTTAAAACATTCATAAATTACTAGTACCATCAACATCATCGCCCAGTGTTGTAAACAAATATGAGTTAGGTTTCTTTGGTAAAAAAATTGTAACATAAATATTTTCACTAGTATAAGCAAGGCTAAAAATCCCTGGCAAACAAGTTTACAATCTGCGCACTATCCTCTTATTATTCATCCAAAAACATTAAGTTAGGATACCCATGATTACTACGGCATAATTAATATATGTTTAGAAGAGCCTAGGAGTAGTTATGGTTAGAACTAATTTCTTTATAAAGAGGATGAACAAATTTGTTATGGTTGAAGCTAAAATAAAACATTTAATTTCTTCATAAAAAATTTCTTATAACGAATATAAACAAATTTGCGTGTACGAAGTAGTAATGGTGTCAATATAAATCTGTGTTTATCTGTGAGTTTTGACTACTCTTGGATAAATTGAGAGGAGATATTAAAGCTACAAGTAGTAACTCTATATTTTACCTTTTTATTGACTGTTTTTGGCTATATCCCATAATGAATATAGGGTAAAAGTGTCAACCTTATCCAATTTTTGCCTCTTCTGATATCTGTAAAATGTCCTAGTGCCATCGTTATTGCCACCATTCTATGCACCTTTTTCTCTCCACGATAGTCATCTTGTTGCTTGTCCACTTCAGTTGTTTCGTAACTGACTATGTTTATGGCTCAGTTTAATTTAATGGAGGAAATTCTTTTCAGGATATAATCAACTATGGTTTTAGCCTTCTACCCACTCATTTATTTTATGGTGTTTGAACGAAACATCTAAGATATCTTTACTTTCATTGCCCTTTGGTT
>MU192040.1:8021-31766 GCA_016904865.1 Pissodes strobi
GTTATGAGGTGTTAAAAATAGGCGTGCAAAATTGTGCAAAATTAGTTGAACCTAGCAGCATCAAATTTTTTCAACATTTTGACAGACGGGGGAAAATGCAATTTTATCACCTCATAACTCTTCCCAGAAATGTGTGCAAAATTGTGCAAAATTAGTTGAACACAGCAGCATTAAAAGATTTCAACTTTTTGACAAATGGGGGGGAAAATGCAAATATTCAATACCTCATAACTTCCTCTAGCAAAGTGTACAAAATTTGAAAATTGGCATGCAAAATTGTGCAAAATTAATTAAATCTAGCAGCATTAAAAGATTTTAACTTTTTGACAAACAGGGGGGGGGAGGAATGCAAATATTTAATACCCCATGACTTTCCCCAGAAAAGTGTGCAAAATTTGAAAATAGGTGTGCAAAATTGTGCATTATTAGTTGAACCTAGCAGCATCAAAATTTTTCAACATTATGACCAACGGGGGGGAAAATGCATATTTTTAACACCTCATAACTTTCAACACAAAAGTGTGCAAAATTGGAGAATAGGTGTGCAAAATTGTGCAAAATTAGTTGAACCTAGCAGCATCAAAAAATTTCAACATTTTGAAAAACGGGCCCAGGAAAGTGTGCAAAATTTGAAAATAGGTGTGCCAAATTGTGCAAAATTAGTAGAACATGGCAGCATCAAAATTTTTCCACATTTTCACAAACGAGGCGGAAAATTCAAATTTTTAGCACCTCATAACTTTTCCCAGGAAAGTGTGCAAAATTTGAAAATATATGTGCAAAATTTGCAGAATCGAGCGGCATCAAAATTTTTCAATTTTGTAACAGACGGGGAGGAACGGTCAAGTTTGCCCCCCGTATAAAAAACAACTCTAGTTTTCCTTGTGTGGGTGTGCAAAATTTTATTTGCAATGTGCAAAATTGTGCAAATTGTGTGCAAAATTATGCATCATTTATTTTTGAAATTTGGTTAATACGGGGGCAAACTTGACCGACCCCAAGGACGGGAACAAGAATCGTAATATTTATGTGAAACTTAGTCATAGTGTTTCAGGCGTAAATGACAGCCATAGAATAGTGCAATGAAGACATTGATAATTCTGCTGTAATCTACTCTGACAGCTACAGTTGGTATGGATCTACTGCAAGAGTTCAAATGAGTTAGATAGTAAGTTCCACGGCACGAAATAAGAAATGAAAAAACCGATAAAATAGCTCGAGAAGGCTTATCTTCATTTATACGGGATGGCCTACGGTTAAAGCAGCCATTAAAAGATGGGCAACAACAAAGTCTCAAGAAATGGAATAAATGAGCTGCCAAGTTAGGCACAGGCTAAGAAATTTATTTAAAAAAATCTCAAAATTGCTAAAACTTACAGCAGGCCTACTTAGCCATAATATGCCGCTACGAACGTTTCGTGACATTGTAGTTTCTAATACATGGGTATAACCTATCTACAAGTTTTACTGAAGAAGATTTGTTCTTTGCTAATTTTTATGAAGCCTAATTAGAGCTACAAAACTATAAAAGATGATCTAATCTTGCCTACACAGAATTAGACCGACTCATAAGCTTTTTTAATATGAAATGGCAAAATTGCAGAAAATTATATTTCTAAATTAATGTTGCAAGGGTGTACCGGTTTATTTTTGTTAATCGAAAAAATTACACTACATATCAGCTAGCATAATGACAATAATGTATTTAAATTAATATTTTTTGAAGTGGAAACTTCTTCAGCACCGGTGAGATTTGAGACTCGATGAAACGAAAAAGCGACAGTAAAAAGGGATCTCTAGGATGTAGCTTGCGAAAGAATGAGATAGTACACAGTTATATAGTTGTTGTATGTTTAAGAGAAAAAAGTAAAAAGTAGTTCTCGTCCGATCACTGAAGTTAAGCAACGTCGGGTGTGGTTAGTACTTGGATGGGTGACCGCTTAGTTTAGTATTGTGAAGGTTCCGCTTCTACCGCACGTGAACTGCACACATGACTTTTTTATGCCATGGAGCGCCAAAATTTAATTTAATTGAAATGACATGTTTGTGCGTGTAGAGCACTTTATAAGTCCGTCTTTATCGAAAACGCTATTTTATGGAGATGAATATTAAGGGCACCTTTGTGTGAAAAACTCTGTAAATCTGTAAATTTGTGTCAAGGAAAAACCTTTTGTTTGCAAAAAGTTATAGATCTTTTTGTACGTATACCTCCCCAGAATATTACGCCCCTGACTAAAGTGAACATTTCTACTTTTGGAATCATAATCAATATGCTAAAATGTGTAGAACGTCAAAATTTGAAGCCATTAGCTGTGAGCGTTTTGGAAATATTTAATCATTTTACGGTCTATCTCTGTTACGGGGCATTTCTCCATAAATGCCTATATAGAAAACTAATGGGCTAATTTCGGACTTAGAATATGCTATTAAAAGATTTTATACTAATTTTGCGACAACCTGCATATAGCTTGAAGTCTTATATTGCACTAATAGGCTACTGCATCGAAGTATTTAATTTAAGATTTAGCCAATATTGAATTAAATGCAGTCTGTTCGGACGGAATTTAATCCGATATTAGCTTTATCACGAGTTAAATACTTCGGTGAAAATCGACTGGAAATAATATTTTAAACTCGATCATATACTCTTCCGTTTTATGACAATGATAAAATTCCAAATGGACTGTTTTTTTATTTACATCGTAAAAAGACAACCAACGATGCTAACCTTCAATAATATTATTTGAAATATGCGAATCAATTAAGATGCATAAATAATAATTTCGCATGTTAGGACTAATTAAACTTCGCCATCCTCTCAGTTTTCCGATGCAAATATCTTCAAAATATTGAAAACATTTTTATGCAATTTAGAAATTTATTTATTATTTAACAATCATAACTCAAGATTTCTAATGGTGTGGGGTCAGGAGACCTAGGCGGCTATTCAATAGGTCGGTCTACATCTTCCAGGCAATTTGTTTGGAAAAAATATACCAGCGTACTTCTGTAGCATAGTGTACCACAAGTTTTCATCTGGAACCGCAGGATAACCTCAATTAAGGTATAAGTTAGCTAGCCTAAGGCTATTGAGTGGCGTGCAAAGGCTAACGTGCTTGTGCGCCACGGGAGTCATGAAGTCAAGTGTTACTGTCGCTCTGGATGTATTATTACACCTACCACCAATATATGTTTACATACAAGGAGAAGCTAGAGGCAGCCCACAGACCAGACTGATGCTAGGACAAGCGCCGATAAGCAAGAGTCATGAGCCGACAAGGAAGAATTGCGGAAGGAGATTATGGCAAATTACGTGGAGACAGATTATACTACTCGAACATACTGATTTCTAAACAATTTAAAGGTCGTAACATCAGAAATTAATGAATGAAAAAAAGGCCCACTAGTCGGAACATAGCTCGTCTGGTATACTGAACGTTCGAAGACTGATCAAGTTACCAGTGTCGTTATATATGAACCCAGCACGGGAACAAGTCTTCCAATATCAATGGGAAATCTAGCTACGGAGTTTCAGGCGAAAGTAACACTGTCCGAAGGATTCGGAGAACAAGAACAACACCAATAAGATGATGGTAATCTACACCGATAGCCAGGCAGCCACTAAATGCAATAAAGACCAATAACGGTCAAACTGGTAGCCTATAATAAAGTATAGCTTTATCTACAATACCGAGACAGAATTTTTACACTCGCCGCGCGTATCGCTGACGATAACATCAGGAGATGAGTTTTAATCATCTTCTGATGATGCTAACAACAATGATCATTTAGAAAGTGCCTGTGATCAAACCGCAGCCCACGACATTAAGATAATTATCGGTGACATGAATGCTAAGATTGGCAAAGAGGAAATATACCAAGGTAGACACAGCCTCCATTATGAAAGTAATGACAATAGAAACAAGGTTATTAATTTCGCGGCTTCAAAGAATATGGTGGTGGGAAGTACAACGTTCGAACATAAAATAATACATAAGGTTACATGAGTATCCCCTAATGGAAAAACTGAAAACAAAATCGACCATGTACTTATAGACAGCAGACACTACTCCAATCTCATGGATGTTAGAACGTACAGGGGAGCAAACATTGAATCTGACCATTACGTGATTGGTGCGAAACTAAGAGCCAAAATTTCCTACGTGAAAAGGGCCAAGGGAAGAAAAGAACTAAGATACAACACAGATGCCCTGTAAGAAGAAGAAACACTTAATTCATACAAGAATTATATTGAAGAGAATATAAACATGAGGGATGATGAGCCAGTGAACACCATGTGGCAACACGTTCGACGAAGAATGCCAGGAAGTGACAGATAGAAAGAACAAAGCTTACCAAAGAAAACAGCAACGAAAAATAAGAGGGGCAGAAGAAACTTACAAGAATCTTAAAAGAAAGAAAAGGGAAAATGAAGAAAAACTATTGGATGAAGTAGAACGACTCAAAAATCAGTCGGAATCAGGAAAGTTTTACCAGAAGGTTAACAATATAAGAAAGGAGTTCAAACCAAAAGTAAATACTTGTAAGAACAAGAACGGACAGGTTCTTGCCAATAAGGAGGAAATACTCAATAGGTGGGTGAAGCATTTCTCCGAACTTCTAGGCTCAGATAACAAAGAAGCAGAAGAGCTAGAAGAATTAAATGATGATCTGGTCGAACCGCCCAACTTGCCGGAAATCCAGGATGCCATAAAAAAGCTGAAAAACCACAAAGCTCCTGGAAAAGATACTATCACAACAGAACTTATCAAAGCTTGTTGAGAAGTATTGGAAGAAACCATGCTACAAATCATCCGAAAAGTCTGGCGTGAAAAACAAATGTCAGAAAAGTGGTACGTAGGGGTTATATGCCCTTTACACAAAAAAGGTGATCAGTTGGAATGCAGTAACTATCGAGCTATTACACTACTAAACACTGCTTATAAAATACTCTCACATATCCTGATATCTCGCATAAGGACGTACGCAGAACCTAGAATCGGACAATACCAATGCGGATTCCAAACTGGTCGATCGACAACAGACCGGATTTTCGTACTACGCCAGATGCTCGAGAAGTGCTACGAATACAATATCGACACGTTTCACCTTTTTACTGACTTTAAGGCAGCTTATGATTCTAAGACCAAGGTTATACCAAGCCATGAATGAGCTACACATTCCAAAAACCTTAATTGACTTGACAAAAAGGACAATGTCAAAAGTTGTGTGTCACGTAAAAATACAGAATGAAACCTCAGATTCAGAACAACTGTAGGTGTGAGGCAGCGTGACGCGCTGGGGTGTCTCCTGTTTAACATAGCACTAGAAAAAGTAGTGCGAGATGTGGAACTGGATACTAGAGGTACTATCTTTAATAAGTCATCACAGGTGCAGGCATAAGCAGACCACATGGACCTGACCTCTAGAATTTTTCGAAAAGCAAAACATATCTTTGTAAATTTTGAGAATGCCGCAAGAAATATGGGACTAGGTACATATCAACGCAAATAAGACAAAGTTTATGGCTGCCACAAAAGAGCGCAGGGCGAGAGACGCGGGTCAAAATATCACAATTCTAGAGTATACCATTGAGTTCGTATATCTCGGAGCCTTGATAAACCCGAGTAATGATGTCAGTAAAGAAATAAAAACGCGCATAATGCTTGCCAATCGTTGTTATTTTGGGCTGTCAAAATACTTACGTCAATCGAGCCTTTCGAGAAGCACAAAGATCAGTATCTATAAGACGTTAAAACCTGGACCCTAACAAAAGCAGATGAGACGTTACTATCAACATTTGAACGAAAAATCCTAAGAAAGATTTATGGTGCTGTTCAAGAGGATAACGTCTGGAGAAGAAGATATAATTCTTAGCTTTATAACTTATACAGAGGGTCCGGAAACAGAGACATAGTAACAACAATCAAGATTGGCAGGTTAAGATGGGCAGGACATGTAGCACGCTATGACAACAACGTACCAACGCGAAGAAACTTTGAGGCCATATCAACCGGCAGTAGAGGCAGAGGGAGACCAAGGCGGAGATGGAAAGACGGCGTCCTTGCCAGAGACCGGAAAGGATGGCGGACGAGGCTGGAGAAAGTCGAGGCCCTGTAGGGCTGTAGCACTACTGATGATGATGATGATGCTAACAAGCTAACATGGTTAGCGAAACGCGCGTCGCGTGCAAAAATTTTGTTTCGGTATTGTGGATAAAACTATGTTTTAATGCATTTTGCCGGAGGTTCCAAACCCCAACATAGTTGGTAGTCCATAGTATATTTGCTTTTTAGCCTTGTGAAGAATCGGACGGCTTTCCTCAGGTTGATCTCTGTAAAACACGTTTCTTAAAATTGTGTTACCATTTTATTAACAATTGATATAGTCAAATTAAAATGATCCTAGCTAGAGCTCCAAGGCACGAATGCCACAGAGGCAATGAGAGAAGCTGAGCTTTTTTTTTTGGGGAGGTCTACTATTAGGGCATCGGTTATTGAATGGATAGCAACGGAGTCTCAGAAATGGTGGAATGTCCAACCAGAATAGAGACAAGCTAAGGAATTCATTAAGAGTTCCTCGGCAAAGCTCACTGCTGACTTACTAAGCCACATTAGAAATGCTTTTGAAATGATGGTCGTCTGAAAAGGTACTTAAGTCTGATGGGTTTGGCAGACGGAACTCTATGCAGGTTGAGCCAAGGAGAAGAGAAAACTGCAACCCACGTGAGAGTATCGTGAGGACTCGTTTCAAAAAAATGGGCGAACTAATCTTAAATACAAAACTAAATGAGGTGCTCTAAAAACACGTCTAGTCACAAATCTAATCTAGCCAGCAGCGTAGGTATAAGAAACTCTTGAAGAATATTTAAGTATATTATTGAAAAAATAATAGCAGATAATTTTATTTCTAACTATGCCCGCCTTAATGTTAGAATTTAAAAAATGTATAATGCTTACGCATCTACCTAGAATGTTGGAAGGAAGAATATGGATTTGTTGTAAATGACTAGAATTGTGAAATAAATTATGGAAGATAGAGGAAAAAATCCAATTCCTTTACATACTTATAAAAGAGTAATTTAAACAATTCTACACAGTTGACTATAATTATTGTTAAACATGAATAGACGTTTTGCAAGGAAGATTATTAAATGATGAAAAGCCATTATGGAGAAATTATCTGGATGAGATTATTTCAACTATTGCCAAAACAGAACTCGTAGTGTTGGAAAGAGCCACAAACACCATTAATTATCGAACATCTACATTTCCATTTAAAAAAATAGTCAATAAGGTCATATTTACCACATCGATCAGATTGTATCAGATTCAATTGTTATGTAAAAAAATTGGGGTTTTCGAAGTTTCAGCGCTTCACTGAGGAGCCATTTCTCATAGGTACGTCACTGATTCTGTGTTTAAATTTCAATACGGCAAATGTTCTGTAGAGGTAAGACTCTCAAAGGAAGCGAAGTTGAAGTGTCATGAATGTGATTTATGTAAAAGCATACGTGACCTATATGTATTGCCTCACTTTTAAATTTAGTATACAGTTATAAATAACTTGTTCTTTGAACTCTGTTGTTAAAAACAATTTTATTCAAAGGGAGCAATATTTAACACTCATGATAGAGCTTTGACTTATGATATACTGACTGCGCACAGGAAGAAAATCAAATAGAATTAGAATATAGAATTGCAAGGAATAAAATAATGCAATTTCTTTGTATCGATGTACTGTTTTTAACTACCTCAAATAAACTGCAAAACTCTAATAATAGAAAAATTCTCAATTTGGAATTGACAAATGTCACTAGACCAGAGTTATTAGTAACATTCACTTTCATTTTACAAACGAACCAGTTTTTCCTTATTTTCCCTTTCTAACTCAATTATCAATTTCGCTGTACTGGGCAGATAAGGTGACAAGGGTATTGACTTCATATCCTGCAAACTATGTTTAATTTGCTAAGCAATACACAATATATTGCAATTGCCCGGCACAGCTTATTTGAGGATTATTATTACATTAGGTAATCAGGTTATTGTTTAATTAATATAAGATTGCATACTATACATTTTGACTACCATATACGAATATTAATCTATAACCAATATAGTTTTATCGAAGCTTTCGTGATGTTCTTAATTTTCCTCAACCTATGTGAACCGGATTAGGTACATGGCGACTCTGCCAGTGGCGCCGGCGTCCGTGTTTGCTTAAGACCTTTGTAAAGTAAAGTGATGATGAAGTTATTGTGATTGTGTCAAGAAAATGGGAAAAACTCAGTCAAAAGAAGAAATTATAATTGCACAAGCTGGAAACAGTGGCGGAGAAACGACAACTCAAGAATCCAGCAGGGGCGTCTCCCTCCTTGAGGTACTTGCATTAATGGTAGGTGGCATAATTGTTACTGTTTGGGTGATTTACTGTTGCCTGCGGACATAATCTAGAAACTAGAAAGAAAAATAAGGCGTGAAATAAGAAGAAGTCAAGAACTTGAATAAGAAAAACTCATCCTGACGATATATATGGGTCGATTCCAAAATCGATCCCATCAGGGAACTTCAACCAGTGGTACCCAAACCGGGGCTGGCAACGATGGAACGGGCTAGTTGTGGACGCATTGCCGCTAGTTCGCAACGTTGGCCACGTCAGCTTTTAGGACGACTCCTGAGGTAAAACATCTGTAGCGCACAGCGGATTATATAATATTAAGGTAAATGAGTAGTGTAGGATTAAGTTATTTTAAAGAACTATACGCATCTGTGCATAAGTTTTGTAGTAACATTATTAATGAACCTGCCGAGAGAAGGGTAAATTTAGAAAGAGAACATGAATTGTTGTTAGAGATCGGTATATTAGAAGATAATTTCAGTACTTTAAGATTAGAATTGATGATATGAAAACACATTTACTTACAAAAAAATCTGCAGTTGCGTTAGCAACTGAATTACATAATATTAGATAAGACGAGAAGACAATTGACGACTACGCAAAACAGATAGAATAATTATTTCTCAATTTAACCATAGCTCAAGGAGATGGCAATGATAGAAACATTACAATTCTTAGAAATGTCAACGAAAAACTTGCAATTAATGCCTTTTCTAATGGACAAAAAAATACTGAACTGCGAACAATAGTAAACTCTAGGGACTATTCTACACTAAAGGAAGCTATAGTAGGCGCAAAAGATGAAGAAAAGCTTAAGTTCTCATATTCTTGTATTTCTATATTTCATATGAGACAGAATAATGATAATTCGAATAGATTTAACAATCACGGTGGTCGTGGAAGAGGTTTCTCAAATAGATTTAATAACAATCGAGGTAGACCTTTTGATAATAAAACTAGGTCGGGCAGCATAAATCCGAGAAATTTTAATAACAATAATTTCCGTAGACTAGGTCGTGGCTCCCGTGGGAGTCGTTCGTATTTCCATGGCCGTCAGCAAAATCGTAATATGGGTCAACAGAGATCTTATTTTACAGACGTAAGTGGATCAAATCATAATAGTCCAAACCTTATGTCAAACGAAATTCCGTACGCAGAAAATTCAAATTTAAACACGGGAATAAGCGGAATAGAGTTGAATAGGCGGTTTTTTCGTTCCTAACAGTACGTGTAATAATTTAGAAGAACATGTAGTTTTAAGCTTAAATGGTATGAATTTTATTCAGGTGCATTACGGAATGCTATTTTTAATAGACACCGGAGAGTATTAGTGTAATTTTTTCAGATTACTTAAGAAAAGGTGAATATGTTGATACATCAAAAAAGGTAAAATTAATGGGTAGATATAAGTGGTTCTACATATTCCCTAGGCTCAACAAATGTTCAATTTTCGCTAAATAATATTGGAATTGAACGCGAATTTTTAGTACTTAATAAATTTAATTCAGGTGTACAGGTTGTACTAGGTTCAGATTTTTTTTCGAAATACGGAGCAAGGATAAATTACGAGACATCAATATTTTCCTTTTGGGATAACGATAACAAGGTATCGGTGTCTATGATGTCGAATTTCGATGATTATATTTCAATACCACCTAGAAGCAAAATAGTAAAATACTGCTTAGCCGATCGTACCAGTGACTGTGTTATTTCTTCTGAGGAGTTGTGTGAGGGTGTGTTCGTTGCAGGTGTTATAGCGAGGCCGTAGAATGGAAGAATTGCCGTAAGATTTCTGAATGTAAATGGCCGCAAAATGAAGGTTAAAAATTGTACACCTACATTAGAACCTAATGAGAATTATCAAGTCTATAACTTTAACAAAAACGATAATATATCTGTAGAACGCGTAGATATAGTCTTAGATCTAATAGACACTTTGTCGCTAAACAACGAAGAAAAACTTTCAATCGAAAAACTATGCGCAAAATATGCAGACGTTTTTCACTTAAATGACGATTCTCTTACGGTTACTAATCTTTACCAACAGAGACTACAGCTCAAAGAAAACGCGGTTCCAGTTTATGTAAAACCTTATAGGCTTCCCCAGGCTCAAAAGTCCGAGATACATAGGCAGGTTCATAAAATGCTTGCCGAGGGTATTATTGAAGAAGCTAAGTGCGAATGTTCTTCACCCCTTTTAATCGTACCTAAAAAAGCTACTAATGGCGAAAGGAAATGGAAAGTCGTTATTGATTACAGGCTCGTAAACCGTCAATTAAGGGATGAAAAATGTCTCTACCTTGCATGTCTGAAATATTAGACTCACTATCAGGAGCATTGTACTTTTCTCATCTCGATTTATCTCAAGGATACTACCAAGTCGAGTTACATAAAGATAGTAGGCCTTACACAACATTTACTACTAATGAGGGTCAGTTTCAAATGAGAAGGTTACCGAGGGCTTTAAAAATTAGTCCAAGTGCATTTTCTAGACTCATGACTGTTGCATTTTCTGGGTTAAATTATGAGTCATGTTTTATTTATTTGGACGACCTAATAATATTCGTGAACTCATTACAACATAATAAAAATCTTGTAAGTTTTACAAAGACTTAGAGAGGTAAGTTTGAAATTAAACCCTAATAAATGTGATTTTCTTAAAAAACAAATTTTATATTAATTTAGGTCATGTGATTTCTTCAGATGGAATATCTACAGATCCTGAAAAATCCAGAGCGATAGCTATATATTCAATACCTAGAAACGTTGATGAAGCTAAACGGTTCGTTGCATTTGCAAATTATTATCGAAAATTTATAAGTAATTTTGCACAAATAGCTCAACCACTTAATGAATTATCGCGGAAAGGAATAAACTTTAATTGGACAGGCAAGTGTCAAATAGCATTTGATATTTTAAAAAAGGCACTTGTAAATTCACCTGTATTACAATATACAAATTTTTCAGAAAATAATACATTCATTCTTAGAACAGATGCTAGTTGTTATGCTATTGGTTCGGTTTTATGTAATGGAAATGACAAGCCAATAGCGTACACCTCTCGTGTTTTAAATAAGGCCAAAAGGAATTACTGTAACATCGAAAAAGAATTGCTAGCCGTTGTTCGGAGTGTGAAACATTTTAGACCGTATCTGTATGGCAGAAAATTTGAAATAAGTTTAACTAAATTTAGATTAGTTTTAGAAGAATGCGATTTTACGGTAAATTACATAAAAGGTACACATAATGTTACCGCTGACGCTTTGTCGCGTATAAAAATCGATGTGAACGAACTGAATGAAATGAATGAGGGAATGATTAATAGTGTGAATGTGATTATGCGAGCACAGAAAAAAAATCAAATAATCAAAAAACAGGAAGATTTAATAACTTCTACGGATGAAAGGCTTGATCACCCTGGAATTGCAGAAATATTAAAACGACCTGATGATAGTATAGAATTACGGCCGATAGGAAAAGAGGCATTTATTAAATATAAAAATAAAATAATCCATGGTAAAAATATGAATTATGCAAATTTTATATACGACGAGAAACTGCAAGTAATTTATTTTTGTTGAGGAATCTTGGAAATATGTGCACAAGGCATAAAATTGCAGAAATATGTATAATAAAAAATATACAGACTAGCCAATTTATTAAAGATATATCGCGATATAAAAACGAAATATTAGAAACCGGTATTAAAATACGTATTATTAAGGACATAAAACGTATTGAAGACAAAAAAAACAGACAATTGATACTTAACGATTTCCCAACCTTTATACAGGAGGACGTGGGGGTACTAACCGTATGTACAACAATATTAAGAAGTTTTTTTTTGGTCAGGTTTGAAGCGAGATGTAGATCAGTTTGTCAAAAAGTGCTATGAGTGTCAAGGATATAAATATAGCAAAACTACCAAACAACCATTGACAATAACATCTACAGCTACTTCAGCTTTCCAAAAAAATTTTCTTGATTTAGTTGGACCTATAAAGACTGACATTGAAACAATTCATATATATTAACAATTCAGTGTGAACTCAGCAAATTTATCGAATGTTATCCATTACAAACGAAAGAAGCTTATGATGTAGCTAAGTCTTTTGTGGAGAATTTTGTACTGCGGTACGGAATTCCACAAGAAATTGTCACAGATGAGGGAAAAGAATTTTTGGCAAACCTGTTTCAGAAATCATGTAAATTGCTAGTAGTACCTTAAATTCAACAGGTTATCACCATGAAATTCTAGGAAAACTATCACAAACATCTAGGAGCATATTTGCGTAATTAAGTGTCACAACATGCACATAATTGGAGTACGTGGGTACCATATTGGTGCTTTGCGTATAACAACACTGTGCATACCGAAACCAAATATATGAACTTGTGTTTGGAAATCAAAGCCAAATACCATCAAATATTGCCAATAACATAGGTCCATTACTGAGTTGAGGATTATCCTAAAAAGCTTAAATATAGACTTCAAACTGGTTCTAATGATGCTAGAAATAATTTTGATTACATCCAAACAAAACCGGAAAAAAAAATTCAATAAAAATGTATTAATGTAGAGTATAACCTGGGAGATAAAGTATTGATTCTCAACGAAAATAGGAATAGTAAATTAGATGCTTTGTATATAGGACCTTACGAGATATTAGAAAATAAAAATCCAAATGTAGAAGTACATAAAAAGAGTATTAAGCTTTATTATGATTAGAAATAGCTATACTATACTAATTATATTATATATATTATATTTATATTTATCTATATATCATAAAAATATATGTATTGCTGTCTCAATATATATTTATTTTTTTCGCCAGGGAGGTCTACTGGGCATATAAGGTCACAACGGTATTGACTTCATATCCTGTAAAATATGTTTAATTTGTCAAGGAATACACAATATATTGCAATTGCCCAGCACAGCTTATTTGACGATTATTATTACATTAGGTAATCAGGTTATTGTTTAATTAATATAAGATTGCATACTATGCATTTTGGCTACCATATACGCATATTAATTTATAACCAATATAGTTTTATCCAAGCTTTTGTGATGTTCTTAATTCTCCTCAACCTATGTGAAGCTGATTACATCGCGCACTTACGCATTCGCTCGTAAAAACGACTAGAAATGGCACGGGCGGGCGAAAGAGACCGCTGAGAGATTTAATGAGAATCGAGGCTTATTATGCAACATACACAAAAACAAAATAGTTTACCATTAATACCATGCAGTGAGACATCATAATGCCAACCTGGCACTAGACATTTTTTTTCTACGGGCAGTCAACCTTCTTTAATGACTTGAAAAATTAATCCGAACAACTGCGCAAGTACCGCTTTGCGTTCAGTAGTCCTAGGTTCATTGAAGCAACGCCAACGGTTGTTTAATTATGAGAAATTGTTACTCGATCAATTTGATGTAACTCATACTCTTTATTAAGTTTAGAATAGGTTTTTTCAATTATTGTTAAATTTTAATTAGTATGTACCTGTAAAACGTAAGCTGTCTCCTTAGTATTAGGAAGCAAGTCTGCGCTGATATTGAGCAGCTGACCAGCAGCGTTGTACAATTTCAGAATATCACTTGGACCAGCTTCAGCGGCAGCTCGAAATATAGCTGAAAAAAAAATAACTTTATTTGATAACAGTACTTATAATATTCTGATTCTATTCGTAGTGCTATGGTGAACAGTGAATGTATTTAAACCTTTTAGGCTTAATTGACTATCCACATTGGAAATTAATATTTATAACACTGAAATTGGAAGTAAATCGTGTCTAGGCCAAATGTTAACAATGTAATAATAATTATTTATTATAAAAACTATATTTGAAACAAAACTTTTGAATTATAGTTACATATTCGAAGGAATTATACAGAAATTCCGCAAAGTTAGTAGTTGGCTAGAAAAAATCGAGCCTGATGCCGCTGAAATCATTATTATATTTTAGAGACATTTCTCTGCGCATTTTTTTTTATGACAGTGGCACACACACTAAAGGAAGCACCTATGGCTCCTATGGCAATTTTTTGCAGCAAAAACGTACACCAAGCTTCTACGAGGCTGATTTTGCGATGTTAGTAACATGGTCATGCCAGGGCATAGTGCTGTTGATCGAGTAACCCCGTAGTCCGATTGGCTAGGATTGAAGAATGGCCGATCCTGCCATAATGATGTCAGGGCCCGCGGTATTGGCTTTCTTGGTAAACGCGGCTGTTTGGGCCTTTGCGGCATTGAACTGTACCAAATTCCTATCGCTCCAGGTTCGTCTCAGTCGGTGGTAAAGGTTTTTCTGATCTAAATTGGGAGGCAAGGGTGCTGTCATGTGCAAAGGATTATTGGTTTCAGTTAGCAGGTCATTAATATAGATGAGGAATAGAGATGGTGAGTATTGCGCCCTGAGGCACTTCCACATTAACGATTGTCAGTGTTGAATCCAGACCATTAGTTATAGGATCCATACACCATCTTAGATCTTCGGTATTCATGACCATGTAGTCCAATTCTACGATGAAGGATACAGAGATGGACAGACCTTGGTTGTTTCCTAAGGTTCGTTATATTCCAACTATTTATTAAACTATTTAACTCTTTATCCAGTGCTACTGATAACCTTTCCATATATTTTAGTCTTTTACAGTTTACTCAGTCTTCTAGGCATCCGAATTTAAAGGCTGGAGAGGTTTCTGTGGTGTCCAGCCATGGTTCATGGGGTGGTCCCCTCATGAGGATTTTGCAAATATCTCTACTTCTTGGCTGTTGCTAATTGTGGTCAATGCTATAATACCCTGTGGAAAATTTAATATCTACTTATTTAACTTATGTACTATACCTATTTATATTTATATTATGTCCCCTTTATCTATCCCTTTTCTTTTTGATATTGCATATCTACATATATCTATATTTATTTTATTATATTATAGCCTATTTTTCTTCGTCCTTTCTCGTTACATATTTATTTACATATTGTTATTATTTATTTCCTAACTTGCTTTTAATTTTTTAGGTGTATGTATTTTCCGGATCTGTCTTCAGCAGAATTCTCCTCTCCGCTTCCAGATGCTGTCCTCTATTCAATTCATTTGGGTCACTGAGATGATGGTACTGCTATCAACTTGCCAGGATAGGTTTGCTAACTTTATATATACATATTTATTTTATCCTGATATTGCCATTGTCTGCTTTAGATATACTTCTATATATTTCTATTTCATTTTATGCTTCCTAAACTTACTTTTTACATATATTATACTAGTTTTTCCTATTTACGGTATATTCTATATATATAACTTCTTAGCTATAACCATTTTTTCTTTATTCTCTATCTATGATTTACATTTACATTTCTTTATCGTCCTTTTACTTGGGTTCTATGCCCTTCATATCCTTTTTAAGCCTTTATGGTACCAAATTTTTTTCTTGGTAGTCGCCCTAAGCAACTCGTGTATTTTGGCACACATTTTATCTATCTTCTTGGCGCCTAAATGTAAGCTGGAAACGCTCCTAAAAACGTTTTTCTTGCATTCTTTAGGCCTGGATATGTTAAACTTGTTATAATAATCATCCTTGTATATACTTCTTACATATTGTCAATGACTTCCATTAGTCAGTAACTTTTACTTGACCTATGTATATGCTTTATTCCTCTGATTCAACCCTTTATCTTTATATTTACCTTCTGTATTCTCTATATATATTTTCTCCACATAGTTTTATTCTATTTTGTCCCCTAAAAAGGACCCTTCTTTGTAACATTTAACTATTCTAGTTTCATATACTTTTTGGCTATACCTTATTTGTACTTTCTTATTCTATATATCCCGTTTAATAATTTCTCTTAACTCCTAAGTGCCTTATATTTTTATTCTGAGATTTTATTTTACTCCTAACAATTTTCGGACTCTATTTTCAAAGTCTTCGTGTTCCCGTTTATTTCTAGTTTCCTCATCTACCTCCTGGGTATATAATTGAATATCTGTTATGTCTCCCATATTTTCCTCTCCCTGATTGGTGTCTCCTATTTCGACGTCGTCGTTACTAATAGGAGTAGACTCTGTCCATGGGTCATAATATGGCAACATTCTACTGACATGTACCGTATCTGTAACCTTTCTCTTTCCTCCAATTTTCTCTACTTCATAGTTTACCTCTCCCATCTTTCTTACTATTTTGTAGGGCCCGAACCACCTTAATAATAATTTCTCAATGCGCCCTACTTTTCTTATAGGAATAAATATTTTTACTTTGTCCCCCTCTTGAAACTTTAATTCTCTATGCCTGTCGTCAAATCGTACTTTATCTTTTCCTTGACTTTTCTTTAGATTTTCTACTGCGATTGCCCGTATTGCCAACGCCTTTTCTCTGATTTGGAACGAGTCTGTTTGTATTTCACTATCTCTTAACGCTGCTTCTACTGGGAGGGTAGGCTCTCTGGCGAATGTAAGCATAAATGGGCTGTACTTTGTTGTGTCTTGTATGGCTGTATTGTAGGCAAACGTTATGAATGGTATATATGAGCACCAGTCTGTTTGTTGAGTATTGACGTACATTGCCAGCATATCTGCAATAGTCCTGTTTAGTCGTTCCGTTAACCCGTTACATTGGGGATGGTATGCAGTGGTGAATTGGCTTCTTACCCCCATTATGATTCCTACCTCACGTACTAATTCTGATTGGAAAGTTTTCCCTCTATCGCTCAATAAAGTCCTTGGTATTCCATGTATTAATAATACCTTTTCTAATAAAAATTTTGCTACAGGGCCTGCCTTACCATTAGGCAGAGCTGCTGTTATTGCATATCTTGAGGCGTAATCCGTTGCTACTACTATCATTGTCTTCCCTTGGTTACTTCTTCGAAAAGGACCCAATAGGTCAATTCCCACTTTATCGAACATTAGTCCTACTTTGATAGGTTGTAGAAGGCCTGGTGTCTTTCTATACTGCTGTCCTTTTCTCGCCTGACAGTCTGGGCATCCTTTTATATATTTTTCAATATCTTTGTATATCCCTGTCCAGAAAAATCTATTTTTTATCTTGTCTATTGTTTTGGTGAGACCTAAATGACCACATGTAGGCGAAGCATGTAGTTCCCACATTATCTCTTCCCTCATTGCCTTCGGGACTACTAGGAGGTTTTGTAAGCCTTTTGTGCTAGAGCTGACTTTATATAAGATATTGTCTGTAAGTCTAAAGCTTTTTGCTCGCCGTCTCGTTGATATGCTTATTGCTGGGTCATCTGGATTTGTTATGGCTAGTTTTAGCTGTTTTAGTTCTGGATCCTTTTCTTGCAATTCACTTATTTGTTCACTTTTTAAAGCAAATGTTGGTAGTTCGTCCAGCTCTTTTTCATTTTGTTGCTCCGCAGGGAATACTGGATTGCGTGACATACAATCGGCGTCTTTATGTGCGCTGCCACTCTTGTACTCTACTGTGTAGTCATATTCAGCTAATTTTAATGCCCACCTGGCTAACCGTCGGTTATTCTCTTTGATTGAGTGCATCCAACAAAGCGCGTGGTGGTCTGATACAATTTTAATTGGTTGCCCATATATTAGATGCCGGAGATATCCCATTGACCACACGACGCATAGCAGTTCCAACTCACTTATGGAATAGTTTTTTTCGCAGTTTGATAAGCTTCTACTTATATATGCCACTGGATGAGCAGCTTTAGTTTCGTCTTCCTGTAGTAGGATTGCCCCGATGCCGCATGTGGATGCATCTGTCCTTAAAATGGTGCCCTTGTTTGGGTTGAAATGATGCAGTACCGGTGCTGACGTCAGTTTATTTTTTAGGGTCTCAAAGGCTTCTTTCTGTTTAGGTCCCCATACAAACTTTGTGGATTTTTTCGTTAATTCGTGCAAAGGACGTGCGATAGTGGCAAAGTTATTTATAAACTTTCTATAGAAATTGCATAAACCTATAAAGCTTTGTACGTCCTTCACCTTTTTTGGTGTTGGACATTTTTGTACACAAATGATTTTGTCGTCGTCTGGGAGGATGCCATCCCTACTGACTTTAAATCCTAGAATTCTTATTTGTTCTCTAAGGTATTCACATTTATTAGGTTTGAGTGTTAGGTTGGCTTGTCGTAGCCGTTCGAATACTTTTCTTAATTTTTGGATGTGTTCCTCTATTGACTGTGAAAAAATAATGATATCATCCAGATATATTAATACTTCCTTCCATTTCATATCCCAAAATATTTTGTCTGCTAGTTCTTGAAATGTTGCCGGTGCGTTGCAAAGGCCGAAACTGAGTACATTGAATTCATATGATCCGTGCCCTTGTGCCACAAAGGCTGTATATTGTTTTGAATTTTCTTCTATTGGCACCTGCCAGTAACCTGAAAATAAATCCAAAGTACTGAAATATTTGGCGTCTCCTAGATACGTTAGGATGTCGTCTATTTGCGGTAAAGGCCAGTTAGACTTCTTAGTACATTTATTAAGTTTTCTATAATCGCAGCAGAATCTTGTTTTACCATCCTTTTTCTTAACTAATACTACAGGACTCGCCCAGGGGGAGTGGCAAGGCCGTATGACGTTACTTTCTAGCATTTCATTTATTTGATCGTCAATTATTTTTCTTTCTTTCTGAGATACACGATATGGTCTGCTTTTTACTGGTTTTGCCTCCCCGACGTCTATTACGTGCTCTATTAAATCTGTTCTACCCATATGTTTCGCTGTTTTCGCAAATACGTCATTGTATTCTATTAGTAAGTCCTCTAATGCTCGTTTAGCCTCTTTGTCGGTAATGTTATGTAATTTGTGATCTGCTAATGTTACGTTATCATCATCTTCCAGGCATTGAATATTTAGATTTAAGGCAGAGTTTATATCTGGCTGTGTTTCTTCTAGGTACGCCATTGTTGATTCTTTATACAGTTTGGTTGGTTCCCTTGCGCTTCCGCGTACTTTTAGGAATATTTTTTCGCCATTAGTATATACATGTGATTGTATTGTCAGTCTTTTAGAGGCTAGCCAGTCCGAGTTATACCTGCAACTCCAGACTGTTACCTCTTTTTCCTCTATTTCCCCCATTAATTTAATTTCTATAGTTTCTACCTTATCTTTCTTTATGACGTAATCCCTGGCCAATCCTAATTTATAACTCATGGATTTATTTTCTATATCAATGTTCAACAAGGGCTCCTTGTCTTCTGTGACGTTTTCTGGTTGCCAGTCTGATTTACATATCAGAATTTTTATTTCGTCCTTTTTAAAAATATCATAGATCATTTTCTTTAATAAATCCCATTCTGTGGAGTTTAGTCTCCATCCCCTCCGTGTGATTGCTAGAGTGTTAATTTTATCCTTTTTTAATTGTTGGTATAACGTAGATAAGCTTTTGTATATTTTGTCAAGTCTTGGCTTTTCTTTGTATACTTCTTTTATATGTAAAAAGAATGCCGTGTTAATCCCATTTTGTATCATTGTAGAGCCACCTATTTTGCCCTTTTGCCTATTAACAATTTTGGGGAATATTTTCTTAATTTGCCTCTGTACTTTTCTATGTGTTTTGAAGGTTGTTGTCAGTCCATAAGCTATAGCTACATTTTGAGGTAGTGCATATATATCTTGCTTTATCTCTGTTATTATGTGGTCCATTTTCTCTTTTGTTATCAATTCATTTGCTATCATAAATGCTTGGAATTTTTTATAGGTTTTATTATATCTGTCAGTAATAATATTTGCGTGTTCATATTTTTGTTGTGATTTTCTACTATTTGTCCTGTGTGTTTGTTCCATTTTTTGTATTACTAAGCCAGATATTGGGGTTCGTTTCCTTATTTCTGGATTAAGAGGAATTTGGATTCGCTTATTTAAAATTAGGACTCTTTTGTGTATATCTATTACTGCTTGGTGTTTTATTAAGAAATCCATTCCTAATATGACAGGATATGGGGCTACTGATATAATTTTTGCCTTTATACTATCTCTAAATATCTGGCTGCCCTCTATCCGTACTGGTGTGTTTATTTCCCCTATTACGGGGATTCTATGCCCTCCTGCCGTTATTAACACAGTATTGCTATGTCTATAATGCTTTTTTGGTGCCCATTTTTCCTGAATTATGTTATGCTGGGAGCCTGTGTCCACGATTGCTTGTAGTGATGTGTTATTTAAGAAAATGGTTATGCTTAATATGCCAGCTGGCATGTCTCCCCTTGTCAAGGTGGCAGGGGTGTCTCTTACTTTTGCCACCTGGAAGCGTTTGGGTATCTTTGCTGGGATTTACATGTTGCAGCAAAATGTCCTGCTTTTCCGCAAGCATAGCAAACTGGATTGTTATTTCCATTTCTTTGTCCATTTTGGTGGTAGCTTTGTTGTTGTGTAAATTTACGTGGATTATTTTGCTGATTTCCTTGGGGTCTTACATTAGTTTGATAGCTGTTAAATGGTGGTTTGTATGTGTTTTGCTGCTGATAGGATGGTTGCCTGTATGCGTTGTTAAAAAATGGCGGCCTATGTGTATTTCGGGGCTGGAAAGGTGCCGGTCTGTATGTATTTTGTAAGAATGGCGTCCTCGGTGCACCTTGTGGCTGGAAAAATGTCGGTCTGTATGTATTCTGATACTGAGTAAATGGAGGCCTATATGTTCTGTTTTGCACCTGAGTATTGACAAGTTTCTTAGGAGCTTTATCGATTATCCTGGCGATTTCTTTTAGTTCCTCTAGTGTTATTGGAGGAGTGTTTGGGACATTTGTTAACCAGTAATAGTGATATTTATTCTCTTCTGTCAGGCCCTCATTAAATATGTTTGTAAATTCTTCAAAATCCATATTTGTTTTGTAGTCATTGTATAGCACCTGTAGCTCATATATGTAGTTTACTACTGTTTCACTTTCTTGTTGTTTCCTTTGTTCCACTCGTTTTTTCAATGTTATTTCATAACTTTTGTCCTCGAATTCTTTCTTAAAATCGTTGCACAACTCACTCCAATCGTTATTTGGATGGTGTGCTGTATATTGATAGAACCATAGGTTTGCCGCACCATCGAGAAATGTCCCAAAATATGCTATTTTTAACGCTTCATCCCAACCGTTTGCTATCGCGGTTCTTTCATAACCTCTCAGAAACTCGCTAGCTTTATTTTGGCACGGATTAAACGTTGGTGGATTTATAAACTGTGGGATGGCAGCTTTTTTTGCGTTTGTCATCGCCCCTAATATAGTGGTGTTCGCCATTTTAGCGAGAATTTGTCTTGTTGCAGGCTTTGGTGGAGCTTCTTCTTCAGAAGTTTCCCCACTGTCCAGTTCCTCCTGGCTATGTGTGTTTTCCTCTGTTGGGTTGATCTTTGTACTGTGTGCCGTTTCTGCCGCAAATGGTAAGAGGTTAATCAGGGTAGAGTCAAACTGGATTTCCCCTACCTCCTCTAGATTTAGTCTGGGTGATTCTGTTGGGGACCTTTGTAAACTCTGTCTTGAGGGTTTGAATATTGCTTCTTCTTCTTTGTCGCTCCCAAGCCTTTTCCTTAATCGATTTATGTCAAACATTTATTTGATTTCTATTTTATATGAACCCGTTTTAATTATTTTTACAATATAAGTTTCTTTCTTTGTTTCAGATAAGCACATGGACCCCCTAGATGGCGGACCCGTCTTCCGTAGATGACAGCAACTGGACGTACTCAGGCGCGTGATTCGAAATTAATATGTGCTTTTATATGTATATATCTATGTAACGGAGAGCTTGACTTATTGTTTGTTACTTCTAGTTTATTAAAGTTTAATCTTATTTGTATATATTATATGTATATATGCATTTATATTTTATATTAATGATTTATTTGATTTTATTTTTTAATTCAATTGGTTACTTATGACCTAGGTTGACTTGCCTCCCTCTTTTACTGATAGTTGACTTGACTTTATTCTAGTAATATTTTTTGACGTAGTAGCGCCTCCACCATTCTGTCACGACTTGTGTTTTTTATCGGTGACGACACGCCTTACTTAGCGTGTAGGAGAGTAACTCAGATTTAGGAACGCACTACGTCAAGTTGAGAAGAGATAATAAAGGAGACACATCGATAAAAACAGTAACAAGTTTATTTACAAACAAACTTAACAACGGTTAGATTGTATACTAATAAAGGCGTGTTCGAGATTATAGATGAATTAAGAGTTTACACTATACCCAATTAATATGAAATGCATGTCTTCTCGAGGGAGGCTTAGTTCAAAGTTTGTCTAGCAAGCGACGTTACTATTTTATTAATAAAGTTTATGTGAGCGGGTTGTCTTTTATTTAGGTATTTGTTCTGATATTTATAAGGTAAGTATTTTAAGTTTTTCACGAATTGCTAAGGCACTTTCACTACTTTTTAAAACTCCCCAAAAACTATCCCTTCACTAGAAGTTCTGATACTTCATAAATTCGACTCTCTCGATACTTTTTAGTAGCCCCCGAATGCCGTATACCTATGCATACGTTCACCCAGGTTAGGTAAGGACCTGACAACCTTATACCTGTGTATAAGTGTTCTCAGTTATGGGGGTTGTGGGATAGAACAGCTAGAAGTGTACGCACCTGTGTGCTGTACGGCAACTAGACTGAGCGGTTTGTTTATAATTAACGGTGAATGTTTATATAACATTTTTCAAGTTCAAGTTCAAACTTGCGACAGGGTGATATTTAATTAATGATTTTAATTAGTTCACAATATCTAAGATATGGCCATAACCTGCAACGTGCAGAGATCGATTCTTAAGGAAACTGGCAAGCTAGCTGCAGAGAGACGCTGGCAGTTGTCACGGGCCGATTTTGCGATTGTATTTCGAAGCGAAAATATACTAAAATCGCTGCCGCGTTGCAACTGCGATTGGGTATGTTTGCGAAATGCCCTCGTAGTTCCGCCCGATCGTGCACTACATCGATCGCTGGAAGTTATCTTAATCCGATTCGATGGGAAATAAAATTGTGGATAAATTTCAATTGGTCGGTTGGAATTTTTAGTAGGAAGATCCTTGGAAGAAGTTCCTTTGCTTCAGTTTTCGGTCGCTTGGATCCCAGGACATCTGTTCCCCCCTAATTAAAACTTACAACTATTCAAGAACCCTGGCAATCAACATCTCCACACACACTCACCGCTCGTCGAGTTCCATAGGATCTCCCTTTATTGTGTGTTCCACTGCCATAAAAAAAAAGAAAAAAATACTTCTTTATTTATTAAAAATTTAATGTTTGTTTTTATGTAAGCTATTTATATAGTTTTTAAACGATTGTAATAATTGTAGTCAGCATATGTATATGTATATGTATACGTAAATTTGGTTCTTGGGATTTAGGTTTAAGGGGTTTTATAA
>JAEQML010057655.1:0-31766 GCA_016904865.1 Pissodes strobi
CCTGTATCTATTTTTCCCATCATCAACGCTGTCCAGAATTTGATCATAGAATTCCTGAATGGCATGCCCATTATCGTTACTTACATTACTTGTTAATAAGCACTTAAAAAAATGAAAACGACTTCACCACAACTTCTCCATCAGGAATGACTTTTACAGGTTTCAGCTGACTAGGGAATCGACCTGCTGAAAAACTAAATTTTTTTTAATGAATGAATGAAAGTGCTTTATTGTCCAAGGATTATTACAATGAATAAATCTTATTGACAAAGCATGATTAAAATTTTGATACATACACAATTTTGTAGTCAATTGAATTTTGACACAAATACATATAACCTAAGAACAAAAGTACTACACTTAACAGAATACTAAGTAATACATGGCACACCTAGCATGTCTAAATACTATCCTGCTGAAAGAATTCGTCAATGCCATAGAATGCCTTCGACAACAGCCAGTCTTTCAACTTCTTCCCAAACATCCTCAGATTTAGGCTACGTCTCATCTCCAAGCTTAGGTGGTTATATATCTTTAACCCATTATAAATGAAGGAGTCTCTAATGAGGCTCAGGCGAGGGATAAGTAGGGACACATGGTCTATCTGTCTCGTGAAATGGATTTGTTGGCAATTAGGAAAATCGGTTTTGTTTTTATGAATAAGGCAAGCAGTTTCTAAGATGAATAAACAGGCAAGGGGTAGTATATTATTGGAAATAAAAAGAGGCTTGCAATGAGCTCTAGGATGGGCATTGCATAAGTTTCTCACTGCTCTTTTCTGAAGGATGAAGACCGATTGAAATAAATACCTTGAACAGCCACCCCAGAGTGGAAGGGCATATCTGAGGTGTGATTCGACATTCGCAAAATAAATGTTACGGGCGAAGTGTTTCCCCAATTCTTGGGAGGTAATACGAATAGAGTAGCAGCCAGAGGCCAACTTTTTATTTAGTTTTAGAATGTGATGCTGAAACTTAAGGCTATCGTCCAAAATCAGCCCAAGGAACCTAGAATTATCAACAGAAGTAATAGAATGATTACCTATCTCAATGTTGTTTACCATACAGTTATACCCAAGAATGTGAGTCTTCGACAAGTTTAGACAGAGAAGATTAGAGTCCCACCATTCCTTAATTTTATAGATGTCGGACGACATATCAGCCCTGAGTTGGTCTACGTCGTGACTACCCCATGATACAGACGCATCATCCGCGAAAGCCGTGATGGAACCAGACAAGTCAAGCTGAAGAAGATCGTTAATGAAGATTAGAAATAAAGTAGGTCCCAAGACAGAGCCCTGAGGGACACCGCATGGAAAACTCTGCTTACTGAACGAAACACCCCCCCAAAGACACAAACTGAACATGATCCGAGAGAAAGGATTGAATCCACTCGGAAGCCACACCACGGAAGCCATAAACCGATAGTTTCCGCAGCAGTATACCGTCGCTCATGCAATCAAACGCTTTAGATAAGTCACAGAACACTGCCGCTGAGGTCTCCCCTCTGTTGATACCCCGAAATAAATTCGATAAGAGATCAAACATAGCATCAGATGTGCTCTTACCCTGTTGAAAACCATACTGGTGTTGATTTATTATCTTGTGTTTAACTAGGAAAGAAGTAATTCGTTTACGAGCAAGGGTTTCAACCAGTTTCGATAGTGTGGAAACAAGAGAAATCGGCCTATAATTTGACGGCGAACTATGGTCACCTCCCTTGAAGAGGGGAACGACTCTGGCAACTTTCAGGCTAGACGGAAAAATCCCCGTCTCAAATGATACGTCAATGGTGTGGTTGGAGAAAAATAAAACGTCTCAGGAACACGGGCGTTGGGGAGATAAGATAGAGGGTCAGTTGCAGGGTGCAAGTCCTTAGTCAGATTTTCGGCAACTGTGCAGTAGTAATTATTGAGGTCGCGTGCATTATTGTTGGATATTTTTATATTATTAGAAACTCTCCCAGTTATTTCAGCAACAATGGACCAAGACTCTTTTTGCTGGTTGCTGGAATTACGCAAGCGTTTGGAATAGTACATCTTTTTTGCATTTTTGATAACTTGCCTGTACATCCTTCTATACCCAAAGAAATAAGACCGGACCATTTCATTATTAGGGTACTTTTTCCGCACAGTATTCCAAAACCTTAGATTAGACGACGATGTGCGAATGCCCTTGGTCAACCACCGCTTGCGATCCTTGCTCCGTAACCTCAGACAGCGAACTGGAAAGGAAACATCAACAATGCTGGCCAACGCCTCATGGAAGCACTGCAAGGGGATCTCCGCATTCAATGTAGAGTCCCAATCGAAGGAAATGCAGCTCGCACGAAGCACTCGGAATCCATGCGCTGGAGATCCTACCTGATCTACTCACTACCGACAAGGTATTACATGCTAGAGGAATACTTGCTACAATATATTATGGTCTGATAAACCCGGGTCAACAACGTCACAAGGAACAACATCACAGATGTTGGAGGCAATGTAATCAATTGTAGTAGATGACGCGTCCGTTACACGAATGGAATGAGTTGAATAAGTTGTGTAGTGTCAAGGTCGAACGATTATTAATGTCTTCAAAATCAATGTTTAGATCACCAGTTAAAATGATTTTGTGTTTTAGTGAAAATTTTGACAGAAGAGACTCCAGTCGATCTAAAAATATATAGAGATTGCATCCAGGAGAGCGATAAATGCATATTATAAAGCAATTTGATTCTTTGGAGTGTAAAATTGAGAACTCAAACTCCCTCTCAACAAGCATGTTGTCAAACTTATCAAAGTGGTCAGCCTGAGAGACCCCCTCCCCTCACTCACAAGGGCGACGTGTCCCAGACATACAGGCGGAACGCTGACCTCTAAAGAAGAGTTATTTACTGTTGAGTAGTCACTAATGCAAATGTGTTTCAAATTGGACAAAGTGAAAGCACCTGTGAGAACACGGCTAGCTAGCATATAATTAACGAGATTCAGACAAAGATGCTTTTTACTAAGTCTATACCTATTACGTAAAACAATGTTGTCGAAAATTCTGATTGAAGCATGATTGCTATGGAGAAATTATTGGCACACATTGACAAAACTGATGTAGCTACTAGGGACTGATTTTTTATAAGTTAAAGAGAATATTAAGTTTGTGAATGTGGCCATGGAAAACAACTTCCCCAAACTATTAACATTCATATCCATATTGGACCTTAAATCTATGCATATAACTATATTGTCTCTATAGCTCAAAGAAGTAGACAACTGGAAGATTCGATCTGCCATTTGGGCCAGAGGGTAATCAGGATGCAACTCTCCACTGATCCAATTCACTGACCGGTCAGCATAGCACAGCATGCCAGACGAAATGCCCCTAGCACTACGGTCACCAAACACTAGCACATCGGGCAGATCAGGTGTAGACCGAGAGTGCAATGAAGCTCGAGTGGTTGTGACCTGCTCCCGTGCATGAAGTGACCCACCATTTCTCATAAGTGATGCACTCTGAACCAAGGGGATGTCAACAACAGACAATTATTCATCACATAAAGAACGTCTAGTCACATCCGATGCAGGCACAGACAGGGGACCATTGACGTACTGCCGATCATCAGTAGCGTGACTTATTGTATTGGACAAAAGTTGTTTGAGGCTTTCTAGTTCACTTGAGAGAAATTGAATTTTCTGGTCTTGGGTCTCAATTGTTGTGTGCATTTGCATATTAAGACTTTTGATCTCAGATAAGGCATTCAGAGAACTGCGCAGCTCCTCTTTATTAGTTTCATAATCAACCTTTAGAGCGTCTTGAGTTCTTTGTAGCTCAGCTGTACTCGCCTCAAGATCGCCCATATAATTGCTGTCGGCTGTTTGGCAAGCACCATCACAGGTGGAGGTTCCTTCTGATGGGCAAGTCTGAGTGAATGTTGACACTTTAGAGCAATATGCGGCATGGGCATTTTTGCTTAAATCAAACAATTTGCTTTTCAACGCATTGTTCTCGATTGTAAGGTCGCGTTCTAATGACTCTGCCTCTCTGAGAAGAGTCTAATAATCGGTCTTAAGCTTAGCTATATGATTAGACCTGCCTACAAGATCAGCATTGGCTTCCTTTAGCGTTTGCGTCAGGCATGACACTGATGTGGGATCCGAGCTGTTAGCCTGCTCGTAACAGTCCACAGAGCATAAACAAACTAGGTCAGTGCCTCAAAAAAAAAACACAAACACATTCCACAACTGTTCACTTTGCACATAAGAAATAGGTATCTCGTCTAAATACTTCGAATCAAATAGCAGGACCCACAAATCAATTAGATTAAAGTTACTTGAATTAATATTTCACCAATCTTCCTCAAAATCAAAGGGCAGTTACTCAAAACACTAATCAACATGTCACATAATTTTTAGAATTTTTGGTTTACCTTAGGGACTGTAAATCTTAGATTTTAACAGGAGCAAATGAAATGTGTGTATCACTTTCGACGACCTTGTATGTTAAAATGCCTATAACTTTAGTTTGACTCAACATATTTGAGCAAACTAGGTCTCGTTTGAGAGAGGAAACCTTGCTTATTAAGAACAAAATATACCCATGACAAATTGGTATTTGCTATTCCCGCTAGGGGGCGCCAATTCAGAAGTTCATGGTTTTTTTAATTTTTCTCCGAAATTTCAAATATAATGATACCATTATTTTAACAGAAAGAGAAGGTAGATCAAATTTGCAGGAAAAAACCTCTAAACCGCATATCGATAACTTCACGCGTTCAGGAGTTATTGCCAGAAGGGCATTTTTTAACACTGCATGCATTCGAAAACAAATTATTTTTCGAATTTTTATGGTCAAGCATGCCATGACTAAAGTAAAAACTGTTTTATTAACAAAAATAATCAAAAGAATCATGAAAATAATATTAATGATGCTATAATAATAACATAATAGGAAATAAGCTCGAAAATAAGTGTAAATTGTGACTTAGGACTGCTTCAATATTTTAAGAAATTTGGTGCAACAATTGAACGAAGATACCCAGTTTTAGTATAATAGTTATCGTGATCTTCTAAATTAAAATATCAGCCAAAAGTTTGGAAATATGAGTAGAATAAAATCAAAATTTTGCCCTTTTTCTGACAAATTTCGGACTCAGTAATTCACACGTATGTTTTTATACTTTTTCACATTTAATAGGCCGTAGAAACGAAAAAAAATAGCCATGATGCATGCTTGACCACAGAAGATCGAAAGTCGTTTTTTCAATGCATGCATTGTTAAAAAATGCTCTTCTGGCAATAACTCTTGAACTCGTGAAGTTATCGATATGCGGTTTAGAGGTTTCTCCTGCAAATTTGATCTACTTTCTGTTTCTGTTAAAATAATGGTATCATTATATTTAAAGTTTCGGAGAAAAATTAAAAAAAACATGAACTGTTGAATTGGCGCCCCCTAGCGGGAGCAGCAAATACCAGTTTGTCCTGGGTATATTTTCTTCTTAATAAGCAAGGTTTCCTCTCTCAAACGAGGCCTAGTTTGCACAAATATGTTGAGTCAAACTAAAGTTATAGGCATTTCAATCAGTCAGACTTCTCCCTTCCCCCGCTCTTACTTCTTGCCCTACAATCAAAAATGGTGAACAAAAAAGATGCAGAATTTCACGAGGATTACAGTGGTGGTATTCTTTTATCAACTTGTAATAGAACAGTTTTGAATAAAATGCATTTTATACCCGACCGTAGCTATTGCGCCCCCTAGCGGTAGAGGTATGAACTTGAAAATTATTTCCAGTGTTTTCTTTTGGTCACTTTAGTTATATAATTTTTTACCGCACGTCTCTACGATTAGTAGTTTCTGAGATACAGCCGCTTACCTCGCTTATTTGCCCACCCTGTACAATCGCATAAATTTTTGTAGAAACTACAATTTGGGATTGATTTTAGTATTTTGTTAAAGAAAATTCAAGTGAAAATTTACGCCGGTAAATCGTAAAAAATAACATTCACATATCAATTCCTAGTTTATATGCATACAAGAATAGCAAATAATATTTAATATGGTGTGCGATATCTACATAATTTTTGTAGAATACAAAAATTGAAGAAATAAACCGAATAATTGCAATTTGAATAGTGACAATATCTAATTCCCTGATGAACAAAAATGAACCTGTCTTTTGTGCCATAGATAACACCGCCGAGAAATCCGAAAATGACCTTAATAATTATTGCCGTAAGACATTATTGTTTTCTAGCGAAATATAAGAAACGAATGATTTATTATTAACCTTAGGAACCTTAGTAATAATCAGCAAGCAAAGCGGCAGTCTATGTGCCTTGTTATTATTTTTCCATGGTAGAGATATCTTGGTAGAACCACAAATTTACGCTAATTTGTGGTAGAATCGTGGCCAGTGTTTGTCACTAACTGCCTCTAAAATTTCGCGAAATAAATTATGAATTTTAAGAGACATGGTTTCACTTCATTTCTTTATAAGCATTAAGTCTGCAGGAAAATTTGCAAATTATTTAAAAGCGCCCCATAAGCGCGTAATTCAGTTTCAAGTAGCCCCTTGTCAAGAATTACATCTTGCGTTATTTCCCTTATTTGTGGACCTACAAGTATAACTCCTTTAAGAAATTTTGTCTCATCCACTTCGATTTATTGCTTTTAAAGAATGTTCATAAATTACAATTTAGTATCTAAAGGTAGAAGTAACACCTTTTAGGAATTAACTAGAGGTACCTACCACTGTATAAATTCACTCAAAACACTGGCGGGACAGCTTATAGCCAAATCATATATTTTTGAAAGGGTTGTTTTTCCTAAATGCTTTTGGTAGTTTTCGTAATTATCGGCGGAAGCTTGTATATACTTATTTAAAATAATACACTCTATGAAATATTTACTCACTACACCGTTGCGTGGCTAGGTACGAAAGCAGACCAGATTTAGACAAAAATCAATCGCTGCGGTTGCGGAAAACGCTCATAATATTACCCACATATCACGAGTAACTGTATTATTGAAATATATTGCCATATAGTACCTAATCGAATCTGATTATAGGTTTTTAGACATGGGTCAGCCACATCCTACAGTAGGATCGTTGTAAAATCTATAAATCTAATTTACAAACCAGGAAGGAGATTAGAATACTAGGGGCAATGAAGTGTTAACCAACGGATATAAAATCATTTATTTGTGCTTCTTTTGTTTTGATAAATATTCTGCTAAATACGGATAAATTGATTAGACGAATAGGTCAATATCTGACAATTGAAATTATGTTTTACACTTTTATCTAGTTTCCTTCTAATACGCATTTATACAGTGTATATATTAATTATATTAATTATCGTCACTATAAACTTAAATCGTAGAAATCGTCCTGATATCCTTGCAAATGAGCCAAAGTCCAGGGTTTTGTTAAAATATGTTTAATTTAATCCCCCTTATCGCATAGTTTTTTTTAAAATAGTAATCGAAAAATGGTATATATAAAAGTGTTTATGTGAATAGTAAAAATTTGCGTAATAGAAAAAACAATTGCGGACTGGAACTGTTAAATTTTTATGCAATTTGGATTGAACACCCTGTATACACCTGAAAAGAAAGCGATAAAAAGACAACAGTTAATTATGATAACTAAGAACGGAATTGCGGAAGTGCGTCAGAAAAGAAGAAAAAAAAGACAAATAAAATATAGCAAGTGATGATTCAGATGAAGCAGAACCGCTCTGATTGATATGTGAAGAATAAGATGGAAACAACAAGTCTAGAGAAAAATAGATTCAGTGAAAAAGTGAGCTCACGAACCCAGTGCTGTTCCTGAGAGCAAATATTTTTTTACCGTTGTATCAACTATGATTCGGATGACGACTTGTAGTTCGTATTTGTTAAATTACAAGAATTTTATTTCAAAAAGAATTCAAGTTACGTTTAAGAAAATAGAATTTACTAAAAGTATATCGTTTGTAACTCTTAATATCGCTTATGTTTCGATATTCGAAAAAGTTTCTTAGTTAGCGATATTGTTTTATTCCTAAAATTTATAAGAAGAATTTATAGAATAAAATAACATTTAGGGTAAAACACCAAAGTCGTTGGCATCCCACCCAGTTATTAGAACTGCTTAAAACATATTTTTTTTATTGAAAAGCGGAATATTTTTCAATTTAAATATAAAAAAGACAATTTGGAAACATTCCCTGCTGTTTGGCACTGGGGCCAGTTGCTGAAATTTAAAACATATTCTCGCACATAGTTTTTGAACCACTTAATTCCTTTAGAATAAGTTTTTTTTATAAAAAGCGTAACTTAATCCTCCCATATATGGGTGATGTAGATACCTATCTCAGTTGAATTTAGTGTCCTTTTTACTATTCTAGGTAGTATCTAAAGTGTTAATAAGCCTGAAGTTAAGATGAGAAAACCATACCAGAAAAGGTGTTCTGGGGAAGATTTAATATTGACCATGAATTCTTTTAAAAATTGGTTGCTTCGTTTCGCTTGTCTAATAAGTTTATGAACACCAATTTTAGTGCCTCCGGAGGAAAAGCGTCTGGAAAATCGATAATTGAATCACGGAGAAAAGGATTCTTACTCCGCAAATAAGTTATTGAGGTTTTAGTGAGAGTTTTTCTTGGTAAAAATGGAGGAAAAACACATGTTTACAATAACTTGCCTGCCAATTATAATAGCGGCTTAAGTGAAAGAGCAGCAGTTAGATTAGATTAGATTAGAATTGAAGGGAGTTGGCGCTGGTATCCGCCTCTACCACTGCAACCTATGCAGGTTTATTGTAGCACTCCGAACTTAGAGGACCTCATCCAGTCCGGTCTTCCTAATCAGACTTCACAAATGGAGTAACGGCTCCTTCATATACCATGTCAGTCCGGGTTTGGTCTCTCCCAGCCTTGCATACCTAAGCCTAAAGAGAGCCTCACACTCGCACCACACGTGTTTTGGAGTTTCCTCCTCCTTCTTCTCCTCCTCCTCCTCCTCCTGACAGAACCTGCAGCAGCTGCTATCTGCCAGGATGTTTCTCTATCTCCATGGCGCATTGTTGAATTGTCTCGACCACTGCTTGGAACACTGGACTTGGACTAAGGTCAAATATCTCCGTAAACATGGCCAGTCAAGCCGATGTTTAAGGAGATATTTGACCTTAGTCTGTGGACTCCGGCTCCCACCCCTTTACTGGTCTTAAAACCGTCGGTATGCCATACTTGGTCTGCTTTTATAGGTGCCCCCCCCCCTCTCATTCTTCTCTGCCTACAATTGCTACTTAGAAGGGTGTATCAAACCCATAGGAGTGGGTTGTTTCGTCTGATGGCATTTCGAAGAAATACTTGTTCTCCCCGCCGCTTCTAGTTTCCAGGTTGTGGGCCTTTCCCATTCATTGATGGGCTTGTTGCCTTGCTTGAGCCGGTATTGTACCAGTCTTACATTCCACTGCATGAGGATATGTACAATACAATACAATATGCCTTTATTTCCAATTTACAAAATTCATATAACTTAAACGTTCAAAAGACGGCGAGATCTAGCAGGGCTACTCTTATCTAACCGCCTTATTAAAGAGGATGAATGAGTTAAATAATTTCCAAAAATATAATAAATAAACTATTAGCTAAGTTAAAGTTAAGCATGAGTGGCTATAAAAATTAATTGAATAAGAATATAGGTTTACAAAATGTAGGAAAAGAATACACAAAAAAAAAATTTTTTTAAGTGAGACTGCGAGACTGCAGTGGCATTAAATGCTAAACAGATTAAGAACTTTATTTACTATTGAATAATTGCAAATGCTAATTATATACGTATGATTATTTTCTATTATTTTTAACATGTTTTTTTATTTGTTTCATGAAATTTACTACCGAGGTACAAGAAAGGATACTAACAGACAAGGAGTTGTATAACTTAGGAGCATTATAAAGGAAGGATCTTCGAAAAAAGAGCACTTTTATGATTAGGCAGGATAAATTTATGGCTGTTCCGAGTGCGAGTCCCGTAAACCTGACTATGTGTGATAAAGGAGTTGTAAAGATATTCGGGCTGTTTATAAGACAGAACTTTAAAGGTAGTACTTGCCATATGGACAGTACAACGCTCATCCAAATTTAACCAGCCGGAGGCAGACAGAGAAGGAGAGAGATGATCAAATTTCCTCGCATTGTATGCAAATTTGAGGCAGGCATTTTGCAGTTTTTGCAAGCTATGGCGGTCCTCTGATGTTTAGGCAGGCCAATAGAGGGTGTCACAGTAGTAATTTGATGTCTGTAGTTAGGTACTCTTTGTGCGTATAGAGGTTTTTTAGTTTGTAAAATGACTTTTGCAAGAGATTAGAAACATGACTCTTAAACCTTAGTGAGGAATCAAAAAGAACGCCCAGATTCCTGCAAGAGTTGATGGGGGTTAAGATATTGTCCTTGACTTTTATTTCAAAATTTATGTCGGCAAATTTCTTTAAATTGGCGGCTGAACTAAAGTGAATAAGCTGAGATTTTTTTTGGTTAAGAGACAAGCAGTGATATTCGGATATCTTACTAATATTTTGCAGATCTCGATTAATTATGCTTTGAGCATTCTTAAACATCTGCGGCTTCCACGGGTAGTACATCTGAAAATCGCATATTGATGTGACTTGCACGAACTTACAAATTTAGAAAAGTCAGATGTGTAGATGGAGAAAAGAAGAGGCCCCAGGATGCTGCCCTGAGAGACGCCCCTGTTCAGTGGAAGCCACTCAGATACCTCCGAGCCATGCCTAACATGTTGCCTTCTTCCCCCGAGATAGTTTCGGAAGAATGCCGTCGAGATCCCGTCCAAATACTTTAACTTGGTTAACATTACCTGATGATCAAGTGTGTCAAATGCCTTACTGTGGTCCAATAGCACCAGAGAGGCAATCTTACCCTCGTTACAACCAGTGTAGATGTCATTTGAGACATGAAGCGGAGCTGTGGTAGTACTGTGATTTGCGCGAAAGCCAGGCTGTGTAGGAGGCAAAATGTTTGACTTAGTGCAAAAGTCAAATAACTGGTAGTAAATTACCCTCTCTAGTACCTTTGAAAGCGTAGGAAGAATACTGATAGGTCGAAATTCGGCCACTGAGCTGGGGTTATTATTTTTTGGGACAGGAACCACGCTGGCACTCCTCCACAATGTGGGGAACTCGCCTGTAGAAAGACAGCGGTTTATGATGAAAGTTAAATGATCACTAAGGTAAGGAATAACATGTAGCAACATTCTGATACTAATACCGTCTGTACCCACCGCATTAGTTTTATTTTTTAAGAATGATTGACTCTATCTCCCTGGTAGAGACTAGAGAAAAAATTAATTTAGACTTTACATGCGGATTCAAACCGCTGTAGGCTTCTTTAATAAACTGTTCGTTATTCGAGGCAATTTGAGGCACTGAATTAATAAAATGTAATGGAGGTAGATTTAGCAGGACTTCCAGTGCTGCAGTTCGAGAAATGCCAGCCTTTGTACATCTTCTAGTTGTCTGATTGCACCTGTTTACGTAGCCTTTATGGCCCAGGCCATAGAGCTAGAGGTTAGCATGGGCCGTACCATCATTTTGTACAACCAGAGATTCAATTCGGGGCTCAGCCCCCCGTTTCTCCCGCAAAGTCGCCTGCATCTGCCCAATTCAATTCTTGTTTTCTGAGTGACCTTGCTAAGATGCTCTTCTTCTTCTTCAAAGTGTCGTGACCGTTATCGATTGTTGGCCATCATGTTGGGTACTATATTCATTATCATGGTCTTCTTAACTATAGCTCGGAACAGTGAGGTTGTTGACCTTCCATATCATTGCCTTAGGTTTTTAAGCCACGATGTTCTTCTCCTGCCGGGTCCGCGTTTACCAAGAATTTTCCTTTGCATGATTAAATGTAGAATTTCATATTTTTCGGGATTCCTCATAATATGGCCGAGATATTCCAGTTTGCGGCGTTTAACTGTCTTAATGAGTTCTAAAGTTTTACTTATTCGTGAAAGAACTTCTGTGTTTCTAACTTTATCCGTCCAGCTAATCTTTAGTAGTCGTCTGTATATCCACATCTCGAACGCCTCAAGACGTTTAAGTATTGCTTCAGTGAGCGTCCAAGATTCTGCTTCATATAGCAGGACTGGGAAGACATAGCAGCGTATCATCCTTATTCGAAGGTGGAGGTTAAGGTCATGGCTGCAGAAGATCTTTTTCATTTTAACGAAAGTTGCTCTGGCTCGCTCTATGCTCTATTTTTATTTCAACAGATGGGTCCCATTTTTCGTTTATGTTGCTGCCCAGATACGTAAGCTTATCTACTCTTTCCAGTGCTATATTATCGAGAGTGATTCCGTTGTCATCGATGGTGTCCTGTTTGCTGATTATCATGTATTTGGTTTTGATGGTATTGAGTTTAAGGCCGGTTTGTTTGCATGTTTGATTTATCTTGTTCATTAGGTTTTGTAATTCTTCGTTGGAGCTGGCCAGAATTAGCGTGTCGTCAGCATATTTGATGTTGTTCACAATTTTGCCGTTTATCTCGATACCTTCTGTGGAATCCATTAGGGCCTGTTAAATATTGTCTCCGAATATAGGTTGAAAAGTAAAAGAATACAGCCCTGTCTTAAGCCTCTTTTTATATTTATTTCTTCTGACAGCTGTTGTTCCAATCGTGCCGTTGCTGTTTGTTGCCAGTATAAATTATAAATTATTCGTGTGTCTTTTTCATCAATACCAGATGCCTTCAGAATATCGAGCATTTTATCATGTCGTACCATATCACAAGCTTTTTCAAAGTCTATTGCACATAAATACACCAGGTGATTGACGTCTCTACATCTTTGGATCAACACCTGAACACCAAACAATGCCTCTCTCGTCCCTAGGCCATTTCGGAAGCCAAACTGGGTACCACTGATTTTCTATTCTAATGTTCTATATATTCTTCCATACATTACCCGCAGGAAGAATTTTAAAACGTGGCTCATTAAGCTGATGGTTCGATAATAGTTAACAAACGTCGATTTTCGCCAATGTGTTGATATTATCCCTGTCTTATAGATGGTATTAAATAGGTCCGTTAGCGTAGTCAAGCCGTGTTCTCCTAGTAGTTTTAATATCTCAACATTTACTTTATCGGGGCCACTGGCTTTTCCATTTTTTGCTAACTTTATAGCATTGGCCACTTCCTCTTTTGTGATTGACGGGCCTACCATTGCTGGGATAACCTGGTGCTCGGATCTGTCATCCTCGAACAGTTCTGAGACGTAGTCCTTCTACATTTGTAGCTGATCATTAATGTCGGTTATCTTTTTTCCGTTATTATCGTCTAGGTTTTTTGGTGGGTCTTTCCTTTTGATACAGGCTACTTCTTTTAGTTTTTTATGTAGGTTAAAATTATCATATTTTTTTCTCATATTCTTCTATTACCGAGCATTCTTGTTTGTGGTAGTCCGCTTTTGCTTTTCGTATCCTCTGCCTGATTTCCAGCTGGATTCTTTTGTATTCTCTCTGGTCCATATTTTTAAATTTTCTTCTGTGGTCCATTAAGGTTAGGCTGTCTTTTGTCATCCACTTTTGCTTTTTCTCTCTTCTTTTTTGTTTCAGTTTAGTCTCTTGGATGTTTCTCAATATGTTTTTCGTTCTGTTCCAAGTTTCTTCAATGTTGGTTGTGTTGTTCGTTATTGCTTTCATTTCTCGTTTCAGAGTATCTGTTATTTCTTGTCTGATGATTTCGTTTGATAGCTTTTCCCTGTCCAACGTTGTTCTTTTGTTTCCACTTTTAAGTATCTTTTTTAAACGTATTCTCAGTTTCCCAACAAGAAAGTTATGATCCTGAGGTACATCTGCTCCTGGGTATGTTTTTGCTGATATTAAGGAGTTCCTGTAACGTTTATTAATGCAAATATAATCAATTTGGTTACGGATCACTCTTTCCGGTGTATCTGCTGGTGATCTCCAAGTATATAAACGTCGTTTCGGCAGTTTGAAGTAAGTGTTAGCGATCACAAATTGTTCTTCTAGACAGAACGTAGCCATCATATCTCCTCTGCAGTTTCTCGATCCCAGACCATATTTTCCTATCACATCCTCACACTGCCCCTTTCCAATTTTAGCGTTAAATCGCCTATGATAACCGTGACTTCATGTTTCTTTGTGGATGTTAGTAAAAGTTTTAGTTCCTCGTAGAATTTCTCGATAATTTCGTCTTCATGATCTTGAGTTGGTGCATATACTTGTATTACTTTTAAGTTTACTGATGTTGTTTTGACCTTTATCATCATTATTCTATCTGAATGTTGAACTATGTTCAAAATCGCTCGATCTACATCTGTTGCAACAATTATTGCCACTCCATTACGGTGGTGTGCATCATCATTTCCTGAGTAATATACTACATGATCATCTATTGTTGTCCTCCCAGAACCCGGCCATCGCATCTCGCTTATTCCAAAGATGCTTAAACCTAATCTTTTTATTTCATTTACGGTATTATGTATTTTCCCCGGTTCGTACATACTATTCACGTTCCATGTCCCTATCGATCTTACATCTGAAAACATACTCTTGATTCTAGCTGATCGGGAGATTCTTAGCACCCCTGCCCCATTTAAGGGGCGCCCGTACTCGGGACCGTTGCATTTATCAGCCATAATCATGATGTTTGTCCTGGGGATAAATAAGCTTAGGTAGTTCCCCGTTGCTTTCCTAAGTATAGTATCAGCCGCTCCTAACCTGGAGTACAGACGCTGTTGAAAGCCGCTTCTCTGAAGACAGACGCTTTTTGTTAGTTTTGGTCAGCCCCGGGTATTTTATTTCCCCGGTACCACCCATATCTGGAGGCATTCCCCTATCCGCCACCTGGGGAGGCGCCCGATGGAGGACTAACAACCCCACGGGGGGCTAAGATACGGTCTCCAAGTAATACCTTAGTCAAAAGTGACACCTAGGTATTTGACTTCCTTGGAAAAGCAAATTATTATCCCGCTGAGCATTGGATTTATCAGATCCTTTAATGCTCTTTTCTTTTTGAATGGGACTATTGTGGTTTTCAGCGGATTAACTGAGAGATCCTCCTCTTCACACCATTTGCTTACTATGTTCAATGCCTCTTGTGCTCTTGATGAAACGTATCCCATGTTCCTTCCCCTGAGTACTATACCTAAGTCGTTTGCGCAGCATAGGCAAAAGTATCGTTCGTTTTCCATCTTGTCTAGTAGACTATCTGCCAGAATGGGACACAGCAGTGGTGATAGAACCCCTTGGGGGCAGCCTCTCCCCACCTGCGCCGTAACCGTATCCACGCCTATGGTGGCAGGTATTTTCGTATAATTCAGGTTTGCTTGGATCCAGTTTCAGATAATTGAGGAATTTCTTTATGTTTGAGTGCCTTAACTAGCGATTTGGCTGGAACGTGGTTGAAAGCACCCTCTCTGTCTAGAAAGGCGGCTAGTACTACTCCTTTATCATCTATTGCCTTCATCAGAAGTCTATTTAGATCTTCCAGGGCCAAATCTGTAAGCTTTCCTTGTTGGTACGTATATATTGACGCTCGTTAAGGGGTTTGGTTGAGAGAATGTTGTTGCGGATATACCGATCGACTAGTTTTTCAAGTGTTTTAAGCAGGAATGAAGTTAGTCTTATTGATCTGTATGACTTTGGCGTGTGGTCTGGTGTCCTGCTTATTTTCCTGTTGAAATAAACTTACCATTTACTTAACAAATTTTAAAAACTAAAGTTCTTGTTTTTCACTATTATGCAATTGCAATTATGCAACGTAATGGCTATTAAGACATTACAGCAATCGCTTAAGGCTCGTGTCGTAATTCTCATAATGGTGTCTTAATAGCTGTAATTAAATGCTCATATACTATTTAAACATATTTTTTATATGCCAGAAACGGAGATGTCAGTTATTAGTTGTTCTAAGTCAATTACCGACAAATTTTGACATTAAAATAAAATCATTATTTTAAGGTTAGTTAGCAAGCTTTTAGCTAAACAAGCATTACAAGAGCTTAATGAAAATATTAGCTTAAAGCTTATTTGTTTATTTTTTCTTAAAAACCATTCTAAATATTTTAGATCATGTTAATTCGACACCATTGCCCACATGATCCAATAATTTACCCTACCATGCGCCAAATTATTCTGCCTGATATGAGAATTCGATAGAGAGTTACGGGGAAACTACACTGATAAATTAGCTTATAGAACGAGCAAACGATTATAACATACCACTTTTTTAGCTTTGTCAATTTTTCAGACGATTCACTCTTGCCAGATTTATTCTTAAGACGTTTGCTGCCGTCTGGGTTAGAAGGCAGTACAATTTATTGGTAAAAATAGTGCACAATGTTTTTTTTCTTATTCAAGTGAAAGATCAAATTTAACACTGATTCTACCAATGGAACATACTATTTGCTCGCATGTATGTATTTGCCAAATATTTCACTTTACGCAAGGTCCCTTGCTAAGCAAGTGAGCAAAACTGATTTTTTTACATTAATTTCGGTTTGTTTCTTTCGTTTTACCCCCGGGATGAACGGAGAGCAGTTGTCAGTTTTTTTTTCGTTTGATAATGTGCAATGTTTGGCAACCTTGCATCAAAAATTGTCACTGTGTCCACGTTTCACCTGGGAAATTAGTAGTGTAAGTTTGTGATTCTACGGTATCTCAACCTCAAAACTCCAACTTTCGAGGCCTTTTTTTCGGCTCAAACCAATCTACTCTATAATTAAGTATATATTTTTTACAAAATCGGAGACCCATTTCGTATTTTATATTATTATAGCTGAAAAAAATCTAGTTTTCTAATAAGAGACCATTTAATTTAAAAGCGTATTTACCAATACTATATCATGACAACAAGATGTCATAGATTACCAATAACTTTTAGACGTACCTACATCTCAGAACCTACTTTAAATCTCAAGCCTACATAATCATATTTATAGCCTAGATACAGCTGCATATGTTTTATAGAATAATTAATTCACTATCAAAACTAATCAATTATAAGATTATTAATATCGAAAGTAAAAGTATATTACCAGTCCATGTAATTTAAATATTTTTTAGTAGTGGACGTCCCATTCACGTCTATATGTTTTTAACTGATCATTTAATTGAGAAATATATATTATTAGGTCACCCCGATTTGATGTCTGTGATAACAACCTGTGTTGGACATGTCTAAATCTAAGATTCTTTCAAATAATTTAGGGTTGTAACTTTCCCGATGAGCTTGTCAAATCCAGGAACGAATTTGAACAATTTTTAAATAAAATTTTTTCCAGTGAAACTCTGCAATAGTTTTCATAGAACCGGAAAATTCTCTTATTTTGCAGGAACCAATTTTTTTTTTGCCTGAACCAATTTAGCTTGATATAGGCTTTATCCTAAAGCGTTTCATCAAATTCAGTCGACGCTGACGTCGGTGGTGATTTATCGATTTATCTAAAGTACTCTAAAGTAGTACTCCATGGTACTCTAGCCCATCAAGGCTCTTGCTTACGAACCTTTAATTTATTTATTTTAAATATACGGCACTGCCATTTACAATAATGTATATACAAGTACAAATATTACAAAAATGTTAAAACCATGAAAATCATACAATAGCAAAAGCTTAGGTACAATTAATCACTACAAATATCACACTATACTTAGTCAAGAATAAATTTTTTTTTTTAAAATGTCAATGTAGGGTTGAAGAGCGAAAAATGAAATGAAATAGAGACGTTGATATATAACCAAGATGGGGTCATCTCTCACATATCTTTGTGATGGCAAGTCTATTAAACTGTGCAAGAGATAGGTTTAACGGATCTAACATTAGCCCATTAAATTGCCTATATGATGGTGCCCAACATATAAGAGGTCGTGTTGACGAGTGATTCTCTGTGGTACAGCAAGTGAGACCCCTTGAAGAAGAAGAGGACAATCCACACCTCCACACAAGATTTTGAATACATATCTTGCATCCAAAAGGGCACGACGGCCTTCCAAGGAGCCAAGGAACAGAAGCTTCTGTAGAAGGTCATAATCAAGGTGTTCAACAGGTATCTTCAGTTTATAATTGACTATTCTTAAAAACTTCCTCTGAATCCTTTCAATCATGTCGATATAGTTCAAGTAATGTGGGTTGAAAACAGGGCTGGCATATTCCAGAAGTGAACGGACCAGAGAGCAATAAAGAAGCTTAAAGCAGTGTATATCGCTGAAACCATTTAGAGATCTGGTGATAAATCCTAAAAGTTTTAAGGCTTTATATGTGGTTAGCTCTATATGTAGAATAAACGATAACTTGGGGTCAAGGGTAATGCCCAGATCCTTTACAGATTCTACCTTAACCAAATTGATCCCATTAATAGAATATTCAAAAACAACAGGATTCTTTACTTTGTAAAATGACATGAAGTTACACTTATCAATGTTCAGTCCAAAACTGTTCATGTGCATGTCCAAACAATCAGATACAGCCCTAATTGAATGGAATAATTTAAAATCATCAGCATAGAGCAAAAATCTAAAATGTTTGACAGTTGTGGACAAATCATTTATGAACAGGTTGAACAGTAGCGAGGAGAGATGACCACTTTGGGGAACTCCAGATGTTACATTAATCGCACGAGATGTTACGTTACTGATATTCACCATAAACCTTCTACTTGAAATATAGCTACCAAACCACTCCAAAAGACAACCTCCCACTCCATAGTGCTTAAGTTTTTGCACGAGTGGTTGACCCTGTCGAAGGCCTTGGAGAAATCAGTGTAGATTGCATCAACCTGAGACCTATCCTCCAAGGTCCCCAACACATAGTCAGTGTACACCAATAAGTTGGAGACTGTTGAACGATTACTAACAAATCCATGTTGCTCAAGGCAAATTTTTTGTTTCAAATATGGGGTGATTTTTTCAAGGGTAATCTTCTCAAAAACTTTGCTGAATAAAGACACCCTACTTATTGCTCTATGGTTTGTTATATTGTTTCTATCTCCACTCTCAAAAATGGGTGTTACATACTTGATTCTCCAATGATCGGGAAATTGGCCTGTTGACAAAAAAACATTATATATTGTGAGCAAAATAGGATACAAGACAAAACGACAATTATATATGAAGTCACAAGGGATACCATCGGGCCCTGCAGGCAGGTTTAAACGTAAATACTCAATAGCCTCAAAAATATCGATCAGGTTGACATCAACATGATTAATACACTCAGGATAATCGAATTTAGATCCTATATCACATGAAGCATGTTCATCATCCGAGTAAACTGAGCCGAAAAAAGAGGCAAACATGTCAGCTATCTCCTGCGGATTCTCAGATATATGATTTTGAAAAGACATGCTAAGAGGCAAAATCATGTCTTTATTTTTAGTGTGAATGTACTTCCAGAATTGCCTTGGGTCATGCTGAATACTATCTTCAATGTGTCTGATATAATTATTATGAGAGATAGTTTTCAGTTCTTTGCAAATCTGCCTAGCTTCAACAAAAAGTTCATAGTCGGAAAGAGAACCTGAGCATTTATAATTTCGATGCAATTGCTTTTTGCGAACTCAGGAGACATCCAAACTGGAAACCTGGGATTTTTGCCTCTACATTTAGGAACAAACAAATCTATAACTAAAGGCAGTACAGAGTAAAATTCATCTATGATAATATTAACGTTAGTGTTGTTTAAAATGTCAGCCCAATTATATTCCGCTAGAAATGCATTAATATCATGGTAAGATGTCAATTTAAAATTATAATAATAATGGTCATAGTTTAAGGGCTGTAAATTGTTATTTAAAGTAACATGAACTTCTAAAGCTGGGTGGTACTTATCGCAAGAAATAAATGGACTATTAACAAGGCAAACATTTAAATTATCGCAATTTCTGAAGACTAAGTCGAGAAAGTTTGATGAAATGTTGGGTATGCTGTTACATTGATAGAAATTCAAGAATGCAAAATAATTTGAAAGACACTCAACCTGTTCTGATATGTTTCCCACAGCTCTCGTTCCATCATCTTCATTTAGCCAGTTGACTTTCTCCTGTGAGTATCATCCTGTCATATTTATGGTGTTCTAGCATATACTCAATTGATAGACAAAACTGTTGGTATTTTTCAACAGATGACTGAGGCGGGATATATATGCATCCAAATACAAAAGCAGAGGTCCCCACTCTTACCGATACAAAAAGCTGCTCCAGGCACTCCACATCAACCTCCAAGCATCTTGATGGGTAACTATTTTTCACAGCCACCATGACGCCACCTCCCCTCTTACTATGGCTAGTAGAACTACTCCGATCACATTTACAGATCACATAATTTGACAGATCAAATTCTCCACTCATCACAGACGCAGAGAGCCATGTCTCTGTAAATAACAAAACATCATAATTGTCCAGCAGTACAAGCTGTGTTAGTTCTTCTTGTTTATTAAGCAGACTTCTTACATTTTGGTAATATACATTAAGGTTTAGCTTATCTGTGTGCCTGTCTGATTTCTGCGAAAATTTTGGTGGTTATTATTCGCATTAGGGAGTTTGTTAGTTTGGAAATTGCGTGGCCGATGGTTAAAATGTCTAACAATAACATTTAATGGCCAGAACTCTGTATCCTTTAACATACTAGCATAAGCATTATCAATACCGACCAATCTTTAGCATCCTGACTAAGCAAGTGCTCGCATCTTTGCATTCCAATTTATCCAAAATGTATTGTTGAACTGATTGGTCGGAGACCTTGGATGCAACCCTACCAACATAGAATCATTGCTTTGAAGGGATGCCAGTGAAAGCGCCCTGAGATTCAGATTAATTTTCTCTAAAACTAGTACCTCTTATAAAAAAGGAGGAGTCACGTGAATTATCCTTGTGGTGGTGTTGGTTAATTTCATTTAATGAATGATGGGCATTTGATATTGTATTCCCTACATCCTAAGCAGTAATTGTTTCAGTATTAATAACAGCTCCATTACTATTTGCGGATTTTCTGGGGACACAGTCATTGCGGCAGTTATCAATAGCGATATCAGGTTTTGGATTGATACTAACATAAGCTTTAGTTTCACACAGGTTCGTCCCAACAAAATTGTTTTGAAAAAGTCCTTTATCAACAGTTCCAGTTTGTGATGCAATAACATGGAGATTGTGCGCAGTCGAGTCCGCACCTGACGTCATCACCAAAGATGTCGGAACAGCTGTTGGTTCCGGCAACACTCCTCGATTTACCTTCGATGGTGTGACGTGAGCGTCGTTGACAATTGACACTTGATCCGGTTGACAGATGAGGGGGGAAGGAGGGTGAGGAAGAGTCATAACGCTATTTGTTTGTTTTGATTTGGATGGATTTAATTTTCCTTTTACCTCCTGCAGCTCTAGTTCCAAACGATCTATCTTCTCTTTGATCTTCTCTCTTAAAAGATCATTCTTCTCGAAAAGTTCCATAACCAAGGTTCCTAAGATACCATTGTTTTTTGAGTAAAACACAAGTTTCTGTTCAGCCGTCAAATCTGCTGAGTCATTCACATCGGCACAATCAACGCATTTTGTCTCGTTAATTCGCACCACAATAAAACCTGGACACTTAACTACACAAAAGCTATGAAAAATAGCTGCACAAAAACACATTTTACAATTTTATTACAGATATTACACAAATTAACAGGACTAACTAAATAGATCGAACTATCGGTCGTCATCTTGAACTCAACAGTCTAATTACAGAGTAAGAAACAAGGGCAATTTGTAACTGCCTTTTACCTCCGCTCCTCTTGGAGGCTTTACTACTCGTATATTCAACAATATTGTCCATGGTATTCTCCTATGATCAAATATATACCACTAATACACTTTTCGTTGATTTGAAATTTAATAGTGAGGTTCTAGGAAAATTAAAATATATCTCCCTGTGATGAAACAGACTAATGATCTTATTTGCTTGCTCTAATCTCTCTACACTCTTTGATACAACATTATATTTATATCACGCAATATTTAAATTTCACAAGACCTTGTGCGTTTCAGTCCAATTATTTCATGGTATGTTGTTCGCCTAGAGCCAAATTCATCAGTGTTACGACTGAAAATTCGGACATCACAGATACCTACTACCGGAATGATAGATCATTAATAAGAAATATCAAAAAATATGACTTGGATTTACGTTGGTCATATAATATGTATATTCTTGGTAATGAATATTCTGAGAAATGTGCCAATTTATAGGCGGATTTGACGACAAACTCATGAATTAAAAAACATATATATAAACCTTGGAAAATAACAGTAATTTTAAAATAAAAATAAATTAATTTAAATGACAGGTACACAATAAGCAACTATAATTCCGAGGAAGTGCAATTTTTACACCGTCAAACTAAATAATCTGATGTGAAGTGTGATAACCGCGGAAAAATCAAAAATATAATTTATAATGAACAATTTTAGAGCAACAACGATAAAAAATAATTTTACGAAACAAATACGCATAAGAAAACCTTATTTGGTACTGTATTAATCTTTTCATTGGCCGGTCATTTATGCTAACGTATAGAAAAATTGGACTATAGCGGATCTTCACCATGTTTACAGAAAGAGCAACAGTGATTGATATAGCACTATTCGACGATAGGTTCTTTAAAATGTCACCGTTACATACAAACACAAAGGTTCAGAAGGCACTACAATAATTTTAGATGTCATTCTCGTGTCACAATTCTGTCCTGCCAAAATTAAGGATGCATAGAAAAATCACCCGTATATCACTCCATTGATACTCAATCTCTTGATGTCAATATCTTTGCTCCCAAAGAGAAAAGGTATTTTAGATGATTACAGGAAAAATAATCGTGTCAAATGCCCTATTTTCAAGTAGCAGTGTCTTGGTCTTGTGAGTCGCCTGGAAGTTAAATCTGGTATTTGGTGCGGCTGGATTCCAAGAACTTTTGTTTCGATTACCTGAAGTTTGTGAAAAGAGAGCAACAACCGTCAACGAGAGTTTACCAGAGGAGAAAACATAATACGCGGGAAGAAAGTTGAGCTTGAAGAAGAAGCACAAGTTGGTCAAGATGTTTTGGGTGACGGCAATGATGACTACGAAACTGATGAATAAGGCAAAGCAGATATTTCTGAAAAAAAAAACAGGATCTCTTAAAGCCATAACGGAAGGGAGATCAAAAGAAGCTGACTTGAAAGTAAAAATGTTGAATGGTAATATCGAATCATTCATGAAAGGCAAATGCAAGAAAAATTATGTAATAAAGTTAAAAAAAGTAGAAGCGACGAAAGAAGAATATAATGGTTTTAACTCGATTCAGCATTTTTTGTGTATGAACAAAACCTGTGGTTTCTTGTTTTACTTGCAGGCTTGGCATGTGCTAAGCTTCTAGGGCAACTACTGACCTGGCATGTGCTAAGCTTGCAAGGCAACTACTGACCTAGTTTAAAGCTGCGAATGATATTTTGAAGATGCCAACATATATTTTTTCTTTAAGAATAAGCCTAAAATTTAAAAATTGTAGTAACTTTGAAAAAGGAGCTGATTTATGTATCTGGCCTTGCAACTTTTTGTTTTATTTAATTCATTAAATATAGACGATACTGAAGTTTCTTTGTGTTGACGTCGTCTGGCAAGTGTTCAGAAGTCATAACTTTAACTTTTCGGTGCCAAAGTATCTCATTCCCTCTATGGGGCTAAATTACAAAACAACTTTCCATAATGATACCACAGTACGTCCAAAGTCGTGGCTAGTGACTACTTTGCCACCCTATACATATTATATTTATGTAGTCGGTTTTACAAATTAAATTTTCGGTGTAATTAAAATCAGGACTTCTATTGTCAATTTCCATGTCCTAGAAACAATCAATATACATGCGGAAGTTAGGGAATCAAAAAACCTGCATAACTTTCTGGATTTGTTAAGGAGGTCGCTCCAAAAATAGTATTAAAAATACCAACCTCCATTTTAATGGATGTCATGACAAATCACGCGCGGGAAAATTTCTTGCGCGTGTGTCTGGCTCCGTTGTCCACCCACTCATATACCAATTCAGCCAGGCAACCCGGCCTACCTAACGACGGCACACGACTTCCTCGGCTAGATCTTTCTTATGTCCTCCGGATTCAGCATGCAGCTTCTGATGTGCAACTCGCTTACCCTAACCAACGCTGAGCAGTCGATAAGGACACAAGTTGACGATTCCTCGTCCTTCTCTAAGCACCACCTTCATTCCTGAACTTCAACGACCCGTAGCAAGCGTAAGTAAGGCTCTCATCCTACCATGCACTGGGTCTCCAAGAAGAAGTCTAGCCTGCCTAATTTTTAAAATACTTTGCCACATGTCCCATTCATTCAATGAATTCATTAGGGGACCACTGGCTGTACTATAGGATACACCTATTATCGGCTCAGGTCTCATAGAACGCATTGCGAAACCCTGTAGCTCCAGACGACTGGCCTCCTCGACCATACGAGACTGATCCTATTATGCCCGGCCAAGGCCCCCAAAACATCTGAATACTTAAACATCACTGCAGAATGAACTCTGTCAGACTCAAGTTAGAGCAGCTGTAGTGTCTGAGCAAAAGTAAATAAATGTCTTTTTCTCTGAAGGTTCTTAGCTGGTTTTTATATTCACATTTGATATCTCGTCCTTGTGGTGTCTCTATTCGCATCTGCTCCAGTACCGCTATCCGTTTTCATATACGTCAAATCTGAGGGATGGGCAGTATGTTGTTCCTTCTCGTTAAAGGCTCCGAGAAATCATTATTCGCTCTCTTTCAGACTTTAATGTGTCTCCTCGGGCTATCATTGTCTCTTAGGTGAACGAGACCTTTCAGTCTCTATGCAGACCTTAAAGCATAATGCTACAGGAATATGTTAAGGAGCGGCAAACCAGTCAGTTTCTCGAGAGCTCCCTAAGAACTCTAACTGCTCCCTGGTAAAGCCAGGCTTCCCGTATTAGCGCTATATTTATGTTTTGTTGCTAGAGCTTTCTAGCTTTCTAAACACGAGTGTTGAGGCGGCCCGATCATGATTTGAAATAATCAGAATAAAGTGTAAAGGCATAAGATATTAAGAACAAAGGTAAGCATTCGTCATATCTCCTGTTATAGGTCTACGATGTTGCAGGTATCGTCTCGTGAACGTCCCCGATCAACAGCCTTGCTGATATTCGCCTGACCCTTCGTCACTCGGTTTCCGATTAGATTAGTCGTTGATGGCCAGTTCCTGGCTTCTCTTGTCCTGTGGGCAAGGACAAGGGGCTCCCCCACAACTGAGGCCCTAGACTGTTCCTCAGATGTAGAGATTATGTTGTATCCCTGGAAAGTTTCCAGGTTTAATTCATGTTGATCCGACGGCATCTCAGAAAGTCCCTCTTTCGATTTAGCTTTGAGGGCTCTTTCAACTCTCTCAAGCCATTGCTTCTAAGAAGGAAATACCAGCTACACCGGCTCCTACATAGATGGACGGCTTTATACATCTCGGACCGCCAAAAGTTCCGAGGTTACTCGCTACGGACCAGATTCTTCCCAGTCGTCCATCCAATCGGCACACACGGCTTCCTAGCACCTGTAATTTCCACGCATGCCAATTTATGAACTCTGTCCAGCTGAGCCCTAGATGTAGCCATTTGCGTACTGGTCCGCAATACAATGGCATATCACAGCCGGATGAATTAAGTTGAAAATCCTCCGCTATAGACCCCACGTGCATCCAAAAGCTCTTTTACAAGCCCCTAGAGCATTACTTGCTTTCTTAATGTGGCTACATACTCCTATTTCAACCTAGATTCTAATATGACCCCAAGATGTTGTATGAATGTTCCCATGCAATCGATGGCCCGGTCATCAATAATGTGGACGAGATCATCCCCACAGGCTTAAGCGCAAACCCAGCCGGACAGAAGTGCAGTAAACTCGCTAGAGGGGCTGTCCATATCTATAGGAAAGTAGGCCGAGCAAACCAGAATCTATTCTCTATCGTTTTCCTTATTAATGGTAACCTTGACCGCAACCAGGTCTGGTCTCTAGTAAAGGTTCCTGGAAGCGGCAGAACATCTACATATCTTGCATAGAATACAGGCGCTTCGGAGGTGGTACAGTAATGAGCAGTTCCACCCCCTATACCAAGTAGTCTAACTACTCCCTGGTAAACTCAGGGCTCCCGTATTAGCGCTATATTTATGTTTTGCTGCTTGAGATTTCTAGCTTTCCAAAATACGAGTGTTCAAGCGGCCCGCTGATGATTTGAAATAAACATAATCAAGTGTAAAGGTATGATATTCGTCTGATCCTTCGTCACTCAGTTTTCGGTTAGATTAGTCCTTGATGACCAGTTCCTGGCTTCTATGGTCCTGGAGGAAAGGTCAAGGGGCTCCTTCACAACTGAGGCTCTAGACTGCTCCTCAGGTTGTGGAGTTGCCAATGTAGGGCTTGTGTTCTGTAAAGTTCCCAGGGTTAATTCATGTTGATCCGACGGCATCTCAGAAAATCCATCTTTCGATTTAGCTTTGAGGGTTCTTTCAACCCTCTCAAGCCATAGCATCTTTTATAAAGGTTCATAAAAGCTCCCACGAGTAAGAGGGAAATACCAGCTATACCGGCCCCTACACAGATGGACGGCTTTATACATCGCGGAGCGCCAAAAGTTCCGAGGTTAGTCGCTACGTAGGTACCAGATTTCTGCCCAGCCGTCCATCCAATCGGCACACACGGCTTCCTAGCAACTGTAATTTTTATACATTCCAGTTTGTGAACTCTGTCCAACTAAGCCCTAGATGTAGCCGTTTGCCTACTGGTCCACTATACAATGACGTATCACAGCCAGATGAATTCAGTTGAGGATCCTCTGATATAGACCCCACGTGCATCCAAAAGCTCTTTTAGTTTATTTTTGCGCTATATTTATGTTTTGCTGCATACTCCTATTTCAACCTAGATTCCAATATGATCCCGAGATGCTGCATGAATCTTCCCGTGCAATCGATGGCCCGGTCATCAATAGGGGCTGTCCACGTCCATAGGAAAGAAGGCCGAGCAAACCGCAGTCTATCTCTATTGTTTTCTTTATTTACGGTAAGCTTGGCCGCAAGCAGGTCCCTAGTAAAGGTTAATGGCGGCGGCAGAACATCTACATCTCTTGTATAGAACGCAGGCGCTTCTTAGTTGGTACAGTAATGAGCCGTTCCACCCCCTATATCAAGTAGTCACTGGTAAACTCAGGGTTCCTGTATTAGCGCTATATTTATGTTTTGCTGCTTGAGCTTTTTAAATGCGAGTGCCGAAGCGGCCCGCCCATAATTTGACTTAACCAGAATAAAGTATAAAGGCATAAGCATTTAAGAACTTTGCCTGACCCTTCGCCACTCAGTCCCCGGTTAGATTAGTCCGTCGCCAGTTCCTGGGGGAAAGAACAAGGGGCTCCTCCACAACTGAGGCCCTAGACTGTTCCTTAGGTTGTGGAGTTGCCAATGTGGGGCTTGTGTTGGATCCCTGGAAAGTTCCCAGGGTTAATCCATGTTGATCCTATGGCACCTCAGAAGTTCCATCTTTCGATTTAGCTTTGGGGTTTCTTTCAACCCTCTCGAGCCATTGATTCTTCTATGAAGATTCATATAAATTCCCACGAGTAAGAAGGAAATACCAGCTACACCGGTCCCTACATGGATGGACGACTTTGTACAACGCGGAGCGCCAGAAGTTCCGAGGTTAGTCGCTAGGGGTCAGATTACTTCCCAGCCATCCCTCCAATCGGCGTACACGATACCTTAGGATTGAGGAAGTTATTATAGCGGTGCTTCATTTTCACGGTTTAGGCGGTTAAGCCTTATGGGGTATATGACCTACTAACTTCATTAAACTATTTTACAAGTTTTCTAGTAGACTTTGTATATTATCATATACTGTCATTTAAAAAAATATTAAGCAAGTAGCTGTGATATATTATATATGTGACATATTTGTGCTTAAAATAGTGCTAAATTTTGAATTTGAAATCTATGGGGCGCAGTAGAGTTTAAAACTATGCACGAGGACGAGCTATATTATATTATAATTTAATAATATTAATATCGCTTTTATTAATCTATCAAGGTCATGACAAGATTGGTAACTTTTAGTCCGGCCAATGGTATATTTATATATTCGATGCATTCAGGTGTGTGTAAAGTGTAGTGCGTAAAGTGGCACTTGTGTTAAAAGATAATACTTAAGCGCTAAATGGCTCTGCGTAAAATTAGTCCTCTACGCACAGTCGTAGGAAAAAACAAATTTATCTTTATCTTATTTATATCTTATCTGGTCTCATTAGCGAAATTCTAAAAGTATGGCTTAGCCATATTGAAGAAGATAAATATTATGTAATATTAAAATAAGCCTTCTATATCTCTCATAAATTTCTAGCTCAGAGCTCCTAGCATATACCCAAATTAACGACGCCACCCCTCCGCCTCCCACGCGCGTCCCGACGACGAATCGACGCCGATCCTTCATTGCCAGCGCTCGCGCGCCGCCTCTAAAACAAATGAAAGCCAGCCACGATCGGCATTTGTTTGTTTTCTGAAGCGACGGTGCTCACTTGTTCTAATGTTTGATGGGCGAATGTTTTCATAGATTCCTATGCTATATGAAAAGGAGGTGTGATCGAGGATGGCACGGCTGCATATTTAACAATGCGCGAGGCGTGCTTTACGGGCATGCCTAATTAATTATACGTTGTTCTGTTGGGGCATCGAGAAAGCAATAATAATGCATAAATAAATTGAAGAAGCACTTTGAAGTCCACTCAGATCTGATTTAGTTTTTTATATACTTAATGTAACGTACCACTTATCGGCATCTTAAGGACCTTGTTGAATTTGAATCTGATCAAATACAGTACAGAACACACATAATTGATTACTAATATAACTATTTTTTAGTTTTAATTACATTAGATATAAAAGAACAAGATGTATTTCTGTTAAAAAATATATAAAATATCTCCCGCGTATGTATCATCGGTACTTAGTGTTGTAAAATTTCCGGATATATATTTTATGGAAATATTTCCGGAAATATTTCAGGAAATATAGGAAATATTTGGAAAGATTGGAAATATTGGAAATATTTATTAAATGACAAAACAACTAATAAAAAACAACTAATTCAAGTTATATCACAAAAATAAGCAAGCGTAATACTTATAAAAATATAAATACATGTAGGAAATGAGGATATTTGGTAAAAACTAGCAAAAAATAATCTACGAATAAAATTTACGAGTTGAAATAGGGGCAAATCGAGAGAGAGGCATGCTTTTGTCGCTGTCTTCATTTAGTGTTGTTGTGCCTTGAGTATTTGGGAAGGCCTCTTCATTAAAATCACGTGACACATCGCCTACATTATCATCATGACTCCCCTTCTGCCAATCAACTTCCTCGCTCATTTCTTCTATATTTTCGTCAATAATATCTGCGCTATTTTCTGTATTTTCGTCAAAAGTATAAAGTGATCTGCTGCCACTTTCTATTTTTTTAGTAAGTTTTGGTTATGCGATACGTAAAGTAACTTAGTTGATCTTTCATTTGTTAGCCTATTCATCTTTTTTGGATGGATATGACTGTAGATGCTGAAACTTCGCTCAGTAGCGGCCGAACAAGCTGGCATCATCAAAATGCGTGACGCCACTTTGTATAAAGAAATTCAAGAACAAAGTCCTTTCCACCACGACACGCGGTTTTCAAGGCTGCTCTTCCAAATGAAATCTTTGCAAAACAATTTACCGCTTTTGCAATGTTAATCTGCAATTTTGTCAATAAGATCTTCCTGTTTAAGATGTAGTTTATTTTTTCCAACGTGAAGTATATATTCATTGACGGAGAAGATTTGTGATTCATCAAACTTTGCCCCTTGTGATTTTGGGTGAAGCAAATCTGCAGCATAACGAATAGAAAGAACAAATTCAGTTTTTCTTTTAGCTATTAACTCCATTAATGTAGTTTTTTCCTCTTCGTTGAGCGGGGATGACGGTGAAAGATGTTCTTGGATCACTTTCTTAATATCACTAAAAGCCTAAGCAGCGAAATGGATGGTGCATGATCTCCTTCTACGATTTTAAGCCATTCACAAATGGATATTGTCTTAAGTTATTTATTTTGGCTCCGATTAATACGTAATATGAAATAATTCCAATGTTTCCAATATTTCCAATATTTCCAGTAGGCCTTTGGAAATTTCCAATGTTTCCATTTCCATGGAAATATTTCCGGTGGAAATATTTCCATTTACAACACTATCGGCACTTCAAAAAAAATGCGAAGGTTCTAGTGTCCGGCATCTGAAGTAACCTATTATCGGCACTCCATTAGGATATGTACTTTTTGCATAAAATCTTCGTATTTATTAAGTAGATAAAATATAAAAAGTGAACACAACAAATGAAAAAGCCTCGCAAAAACGATAAAACATTTTAACTATTTAAAATTATTTTCTTAATTAAATACTCTTAAAAACTAACTAAAAAATAAAAAAAAACTAAACACAAACTCTTTGATAAAATTTATAAAACGCAATTTAAATTAGGAACTCTCGCACGCTGGACAAAGGAAATCTTCTTTATCGTCTTCGAGTAATCCAATACATTCTTAATGGTAATAATAAATTATGGCAACCGGAACACAGACGCATCGAAATTTGTTGATCTGGATCACCTAAAGAACAGTACCATAACTCTGTAGTTTTTGATAATGAGAGGAGGGCAGTTTTTTTTGAAAATATATTTTTTTTTATCCTTTTGACCTTCTTTCTTCTATTACCTCTACTTCCTACAGAAACATATTTCTTGATCCTTTTCTTTTTATTTTAATTTTTAACGGATTTTCTTTCGCGTTCTAATTTTCTTTTCAGTTTTAGTTCTTCTTCTCGTTTTTTCTTTTTTCCTTTTTTTCGAAATACTGCTGCCACTGTAAAGATGTCGTCACAACAGGGACTTTTTCCCTTGGTTTTCGCGTATCATTTTCAGTTTTAGACTCGGGCCAAAAGAGGGACTTTTTGAAAGGTGTTGGTATGGATGAACTTTTTATATCTTCTGAAGGATTCGTAGATTCATCATTCAACAGTATTCTTTCGTCAGTTTTATCTGGCTATCGTCGGAGGTATTGTTGAGGATTTGACGGGTGTTGAATGTGAGGGAGAATGTCTGCAAGTTGATCCGCATCTTTGATCCTATACATTACCACCGTTTTTTATTATATTCTCAATAGGCGAATTTGGAATATTCGAAGTGGAAGGTTCGTAAGTTTGATTCTGTTCATTATCTCCGTTTTCTACTATGTTGTCGATGGGCGGATTTGGAATGTTCGAAGTTGAAGGTAGTGGCGATACAATTTGACGGTCGGTGTTAACACTTAAAACTATTGGTAGGGTTAAGTTGTCAATATTTAAACTTTCAGTGACGTCAATTTCCTCGTTATTTTCTTCCTGATTATTCATCGTGTTTATCATGTTATCAAATTCTTAGTAGGAGAGCTAGTGAACCATCCGAGTAACCCGTTTCCCACAAAGCTAGAAATTTTTTAACTTATGTTTTATTATCGGTCCATTATGAAAATAAGAGTCTGGCAGGCATCTCGCGGTTGCGTCATCATCCCTTAAATTTTTGAAAATGTCAAAAAATTTTTTTTTTAAATCTTCTCCCACAAGGCTACAATTTTAATACGTTGTAATTTACATAAGTTTACGTGTAAAAAAAAAAATTGACAACCTATTTTGAGGGTTGCAAGTAAGTGCCAGAC